>ML370363.1:19266-54927 GCA_005239525.1 Nicotiana knightiana
GGGGGGGGGGGGGGGGAGGGGGGTTAAGGTTTTGGTGGCGAATAACTCAGTAACCTATAATTTATCTCCACAGTGTCATGTTAAGGTTCCACTTACAATCGAGTACGATACATTAGTATCGTTGTTATGTAGAAAATGAGTGTGAGCAAATGTTTAGTGAACCTTAAGTAACCAGAAGATATTTGTATTCTGTCACAGAGCAAGGGGTTGCTTGTTATGCTGAGTTTAACATCGAGGACAATGAAACTCTGAGAGATTTTTGAGGACTCCAGATGAATACCGGGAATTTCTTGTGATAAAAATATTAGAAATGTACGTCAAGGTTGAAGACGTTAGCAATAACGAGGTTGCGCCAAGCAGGGATATCCGCCAGTCATCGGGTGGTTATTTTGGAGCATTTTTAGCCGAACAGGTTCCGGCTGAAGGAGTTTGGCCTGATCTAAGCTTATCTCCATGGGACGAGTGATAAACATCAGTTTCCTTTGTGTTACGATGTTTATTTTTGGTTGTATTAAATTTGTATTAACACTCATATATTCCATACGGGGTACCGGCTAGATATGAATTTTACAAATTATAAACCAAAGTCCAGTTGGAATATACCTAGTTCTGGTGTGCTGGATCATGGTGGTCCATCTGGGAGTCATCACCAACAGGATATTCTCCATCATGAGATGTCAACACATTAAGATTTGTAAGTGAAGTGATAAATATATATATGTAAAGTTATGATCAATTTGAGTAACTCATTATTTTTTTGGTTGTGTAGTGAAAACGAGCAACTTGAAGGTCTTGTCCTTACTCAATTGCCCGAAGATGACATGTTTAATTACGATCTGACAGATGCGTAGAGTCAAGAAGAGAATAGTGATTATGACAACAATGCCGATGAGTCTGGAGATGACACACCCTTCCCTGATGAGGGTGATGATGAGGAGGAAGAGAATGCTGAACATGATTTGAGGAGGGAGCATGCTCCAGCCTCCGTTAGACCAAGAGTGTACGAGCCCCACATGTCGTTTCATTCAAGGGAGATTCCCTACCTTGATTATTTTCCAAGTATGACAGATGTGGATTCCCTCACAAAGGATATTGATGAAATGCGGACAACAATATGGGATGAATCTAGAGTAACGGTAAAAAGCATTTGTTAACAAATTTTCTTTCAAATTTGTCGAGCTTTTGATTCAATTTCTCAAGTTTTGTCAGATCATACGCCTTGAAAATATATAATGTAGAGTGTGGGGGATTATCTTCAATTGTTTTTCTTTTGTCCTCATTATCTACTGCCTTTATTTTTTTTCCTTTTCCAACTTGTCCATTTTTTATGATAACTAGCCTTCTCATAGATCATTCTGCAGCTTGACATAAGCTCAAATGATTATTTTCAAATTAAGAATCAGTCCACAATTATCCGTTTTTATGAAAACTAGCCTTGTCGTATATCATTTTGCAGCTTGACATAAGCTCAAATGATTGTTTTCAATTTAAAAATTAGTCCACAATCGGTTCAACATCTGGATCATTAAATAGAAATAATTCATGATTAAACAAAATAATAATAATTACAATCTCGATTCTACATAAAATAGAAACGTTCTTTGCTCTCTTACCAAGATCTTTCTGCTTATTATAGAATGTGACCTCCCTAGAACACTTATTTTTAAAAAAATATAATCTCGATTTTTTATTTTTTGAAAGCTCTTCCTTGCCATGATTAACCACAATAAGAGTTGACAAGATGCAAATTGCTTGCTGAACGAGTGTCTTCATTTTTTCAGGACCTATTCAAATAGCATCCATTTCGATCTTCTTGCAGTTTGGAATATAATTTACAGGGTAGAATGATAATAATCATGTGAACTACCATACTAAACATATAGTAGGAACCTCCACAACCCGGTGTCACAAGTGCAAGAGGATCTATTAATTGGTACAACAATAATACAACAACATCCATCTGAAATACAAGTTAGACGGGAATATAAATAACTCTGATGGAGACTCTGCATGCTGCATATCGTAACAAGGAACTACAACTGTAACGAATTGACCATTTATTTTGAGAATTTTCACATCGCTTAGTAATTTGATGGTATGAGTGTCCATAGGATGTATTGTGACTTTTTTGAATCATTGGTTTTGGTTTTCAAGTTATTCAGAATCAGTTTGGAAGAATGCATTTCATTGTCGAAGCTTTAAATTTGGAAGAGTTGACCAAGTTTGACTATTTGTGAATTTGACCTTGGAACATAGTTTTGACGGTTCTGATAAGCCCGGATGGTTATTTTGGACTAGTGTGTATGCCTAGATTTGCATTTCACTATTTTTAGAACGTTACGACACAAATTGGCGAAAATTGGAAATTTGAAGGTTTGGAATGTTCATAAGTTTGACCGGAAGTTGACTTTGAGGATATCGGATATCGGATTATTGTTACGGGAGTTGGAATAGATTTGTTATGTTATTCGATAATTGTGTACAAAATTTAAGTTTATTCCAAGTGGATTCGATATGTTTCAGCGCAAGTTTTGAAAGTTGAAAGTTCAAAGTTTATTCTAGTTCGAATTGATGTGTGATTTGTCGTTTCGATGTTGATATGTGTGATTTGAGTTTTCGAGTAAGTTTATGTTATGTTATGGGACTTTTTGGTATGTTCAGACGGGGTCTCGAGGGGCTCGGGTGAGTTTCAGATAAGTTTGGGTTGTATTTCACTCGGTTTTAATGTTTCGACGTTGTTTCTTCAAGCATAAATGGTAACACGTTAAGAAGATGATATCTAATTTTTATTTTTATTGAAGCATTATATCCGTATCGTAATTATAGATCCATAGAAAAAAGAATCGTCGAATTTGGACAATGTACGAGGACATTATGCTCATTTTAGTGTCGGAGAGCATAGTTGGTGCTCGTGCTTCACAGATGCGAAGTTGGGTTCGCATTTGCGGCCCTGCATGTGCAAAAAATGGTCCGTAAAAGTTAAAATCATAGCTGGAAATGCGCAGGTGTAGAGGTTTTGTCGCAAAAGCGAAAATCCCTTTGTATAAAAAAAATCAGAGTGCGTTCTTTTGGTATTTTAAGCATATCTTGAGTTTTAGAGCTCGATTTTTTGCGGCGTTCTTCTCGTCTTTTCATGGGGGTCAGTATATAACTACATTTTTTGTATTTTAATATAATCACAGAAGTGAAATTTTAAATTAATTTATATTTTGATTGGAGAATTGGGGATTTTTATCAAAAACTTTTCTAAAGTGAATAATTGAGCTTTCATCGATTCGGAGTCGGAATTGGATTAAATTAGTATGGTCGGATTCGTAACTTAATGGATTTTCAGATTTTGTGAGTTTTTTCGGATTTCGAGGAGTGGGCCCGGGTTTGATAATTGGGTCGATTCTGAGGTTTTGATTAAAGATTCGATCTTTATCAATTGAGTTTGTTTCCTTTGGCGTTAATTGATATATTAGAGTTGCTTTTGGCTAGTTTCGAGCCATTCAGAGGTCGATACACGCGAGGTGTCATTTTTGGAGCATCGCTTGGCTTGCTCGGTATTGGAATTGGCTGATTCGAGGTAAGTAACACTTATAAACTTGGTGTTGGTTGTATGAAACCCTGAATTTCATGCTATATGTTTGGTGTTGAGGTGATGCACATGTTAGGTGACGGGTCTGTGGGCGTGCACCGTGTGAATTGTGACTCTGTTATTTCTGTGGTTACTCTGTACTTACCTGATCTTATCTATAACCATGAAATATCTACGTACTAGAGCTATTGAATTGTGATACATGTTAGAAACCATGTCTAGGCTACATCCTTATTCCATTGAGACCCATTGAGATTGTTAGTGTTGTTGAGTTATATCCTTACATTGAAATTTCATAGTCAGTCATGTTCATTCACCTCATATCATATCTCAGTCTGTAGTGCTACATATTGATACATCATATCATCATTTTTGAGCTAGTTTCATGGCATTGTGAGCCCAAGAGACCAGACAAATTATTGACCGAGTGAGGCTGAGGGCATGATTGTGAAGTTGTTGATTCTGTGGTATGTGAGTTGTCCGTGCGGATCCAGATATTTATACTATGGCACGTGAGTTGTCCATGCAGCACATGAGTTATTTGTGAAGCACGTGAGTTGTCTGTGCGGATCCAGATATTTATATTATAGCACGTAAGTTGAAGTGCAACACGTGAGTTATTAGTGTAGTTTATAGCTCTTGGGCTGAAGGAGCCCCTCCTGAGTAAGTACACACACCCCGTGTGCGCAAGTACCTACTTAGTAATGAGTGCCGAGTGATTGGGAGGACTGAGTGACTGTGAGGAGTGAGTTGTTGTGAGGACTTAGTGACTGGGAGGACTGAGTGGCCAGGGGGACTGAGTAAGTTAATACTCTGAGAGTATGCATATGGTTTTATCACTGAATTGCATTGCATTTGACATGAACACTTGACATACAGGCATAGAGATGCATTTTTCCTCATGGTACGGTATAACGTCATTCATGACTTCTCATACATATTGACTTATGGGCATATACAGGTAGTTTACACTTGCTATGTGGAAAGAAAATGAAACATCTTATTTATTGTTGATAGGATTTTTGGGAAAAATTACAATTATCAAACTTACTCATATTTTCGATGATTTCGGTATAGGATTTGGGTTTTGACTGATATACTTGAAAAGCGAAACTATTTTTTGGGAAACTATGAATAAGCTGAGCATTTTATCTCTGAATTACTTCTTTATTTATTGTTTTACATTGTTATGAACTGTTATTGGCCATTGGTGTCAGACTTGTTCTAGCTCGTCACTACTTTCAACCTAATGTTAGGTTTGTTACTTATTGAGTACATGGGGTCGGTTGTACTCATACTACACTTCTGCTCCTTGCGTGCAGATGTTGCTGGGAGGGACAGGAGCTAGAATTGAAGATGTACGTGCATTCTAGTAGTAGCTGCCTCTTGTTCATGGTAGCCTTAGATTCATAAAAATCTGTTTATGTACATTTCGAACAGATGATGTATTTATTTCATACTACCTTTGTATAAATCCTTGCTCATGATTTGTACTACCTATCCTTGGGAATATTTTTATAAAGGCAATTTTATTATCATTTTTTTCTTGAAAAAAAAAACTCATTAATTTGGATAGTCGTTAATTGGCTTACCTGACCGGTTGGGTTAGGTGCCATCATGACTAGGTGGATTTTAGGTCATGACATCAGCTTACAATAATGTCCCCGCAACAGCCGCGCCTCTGCACCCGTAGGACCACCAGAAACATATATGTATACATGCACAATAAGTGCAGCAAGTGCAACATAAGTATGTAAATCAACGGGTACCCAACAAGTATCTAGACTAACCCCAAAGAAGTAGTGACGAGGGGNATAGGACCATCAAAAACATATATGTATACATGCACAATAAGTGCAACAAGTGCAACATAAGTATGTAAATCAACGGGTACCCAGTAAGTATCTAGCCTAACCCCAAAGATGTAGTGACGAGAGGTCGACATCGACACTTACTAGTGGTCCCATAAGACAGATACAATAAGAATTAAATAGATATAGGGTAGAGCAAACGGACAAAATAAACAAGTATTAATATGGGCTACAATCCCTCTCTCGGCCGCAAACTCAAACTCTCGATTAGCAGTTCCTCAACCGAGGTGTGTGTATATATATATAATGGACTTCACCAGATAGATTTGCATGATTCAATTTTGGAAAATTCCCAGATACACTAGCTTCTTGACAAATATGACGCACGATTCCATAGGAGTATTTTATAGAAATGCCGAGGCGTACGGCTCGATCCCATCATAATATGGTACATAACCATAGATATATCTATTATATTGCCAAGGAGAACGGCTCGCTCCCATGAGAGTGTGATACATAATCTTGCCAAGGTGTATGGCCCGATCCCATCAATTATGCGCTGCCGAGGGTCGAATGACACGAACCATAGATGTAACTATTATACTGCCGAGGTGAACAACCTTATCCCACTAGAATAAGAAGCTTTAACGGGTCCTTGGCCCCACTCACGAATAGACGTGTGAGGTATATATTTTAACTAGAACCTTACGATGAAAAAGAATAACGCGGAAGAAATTTGCAAGGAGTGTGCAATTATTCCGCGACTAATCATTAAGCCCGTCAAATCTTTACAATAGCAAGTCTACCACTATACGCAAGTATATTCTCAAGTCGAAATACGAAATAAAGGAATTAAACGAGAAAAGATAACCCTTATAGTACAATTATAACATGGTGTGAACCTAACGCTACCCGGACAATAATATGAATCTAGCAACGTACGGACTTTCATTACCTCATGCGTACATAGCCCCCGCAACAAGTAGCACATATCAAATACATCACCTAGGGGTAGTTTCCCCCTCATAGAGTTGAACATGATATTTTTCTCGCCTGGAAGTTCCATAACCGACTCCAAAGCCTCTCTAACACCCCAAACCGATGTCCGTCTCTCCAAAACTAGTCAAACAATGTGCAATATATACTCTAATACCCATAATTAATCGATTTATAACAATTCCCAACTCCGCTCGCAAGGTCAATAAAGTCAATCCTCAAGCCCACGTGCCCGGATATTGAAAATTATCGAAAATAATTATTACACATAAATTATTTAGTATATATTTCGAAAATTATACAATTTCATCCGTGAATTGTTCCTCAAATCAAGGATTTACCATCTCATAACTTTGGGGCTCAAACCCTTTATTTTTACAACCCTATCGCGGATAGAAATAATAACCAACGAAAACTATCATGGAAAATTCATCCAAATAAAGGTCATATATTTACCCCCTTGTTGAGACGAGAACAACGCCACGAAAACCACCTTAAACACAACTATAGAACACAAGATATGCTCAAAATACTAAAATGCTCGGTATGTCCATTTAAAACCCTATCAAGGCGATTTTTTCCACCTCAAACACTGACCAAGACCTTATATGACTCCATTGATGCGCCAATACTTAAGACTTGAATATGACACATAAGGAAGAACAAACTCCGGAAAAGAACTACCTACCCCGGTAAGGAATACAACGGTCAAAAAGATGCTACAAACGCTTCTCAGAGAATGAGAAAGAAAATACACAAGGATAGATATAGGGAACCGTACTCAACATCTCACTGTTGCGGGGTGCAACCCAATCCACAGATATAATGTTGCGGCTTGCAAATCGATCCAAACAACATACACGTGGCGGCGTGCCACCCGATCTAGACAGAACAATATATAAGGAAATATCCATCATGCCAAAATGCTTATACCTACAAAATGCCTGAATATTAACCACAAGCACGCCAAGTGCATAAATACAACCGTGGGGAGACGGATGGCGACACGCGTTACAAAACTCAAGCACGCCTAAGGTGAAATAACAACAAGATACAGAGAACCACAACTAAAGAAATAGAGCACCTCTCAGTCATAACCACTCCCGTTAGCGACAACACCAAAATCTCCATACTTGATTTCAATATCTAACAATCAAATGACTAATACGTAACACTTTACGATTTTCCCGTGGGATATACTCCCACGACCTTCCGCACTAAGTTGTAAAATCTGAACATTAAAGGCCATCGACCATGCCCTTTCCATAGTGCTAGACAAGCCTCCGCATTTCAATACCCAATACTCCTTCCACAAAACAGACCATTCCCACACTGTCCGAAAATAATGTCAGCATACTATAAACACCTTAAACCTTCCCCCGCTCCTCCGAGCTTGTTGCATTCTTATCAAAACTGAACTGCAACATTGATCCACAATTTTAAATCTCCATACCACTCGCTGCACCCATCATGCCGCTACGCGAGAATCCAACAATTTTATCAAAATCCATTGAACCACAAGTAGAATAAAAACTTCATCAGCTAGAATCCCCTTTCACTCCACTTATTTCAAAAGAACAATTGCAACACGCATCTGAATTCCCGAAATCATAGGAAATCAAACCTACATTTGTAGTCTAAACTGCCATAAATCTTTCAGAATCCATTGACCTAATAGAACCATCAGAATCAAATGGCTCCAAATCAATCAAATCATGGAGGCTTCGAAGAACGTACATCCAAATCTCCTATATATTCTTACCACAAGGAACCGATCATGTCCTTAACCATGACGATCCAAACAACTACTAGGCTGACTCGCCTTCTTCCGATTTTTCCTTGACTTGCCTTCAGAATCAATACCTATATTCAATCGTATAATGGATCCCAACCAAAACTTATGCTGAGCGGCACAAATCACAAGACCACGTCGTTTTAATTCCCATAAGCCATCTCATACCCTCCCCGCGCACTCCATTGTATCTCCAACTAATACACCTACGTTGATTAGATCTTCTGCGAATCTGAAGTTGTTTCTCACATTTCTAAAATATGGCCCCACAGATCTGATGATAACATAGAAATTTTCCTAGGTATTCCTGACACTATGCTACAAAATCGCGGTCTTCAGTCACATAATGAACCCCAAAATCCTTAGACACCGCACCTTAAATTCTTGAACCCACTAGGACCTGTGTCACCCACCTTGACCTAGTCCCGAATATAACCAAACTCCAATGCTCTGCTAGGACATGAAAACCCTCTCAAAGACGCAACTGGCTACATTCCTTTCCTTGTACATCACATCCACAAAAAGCATAAACTCTGAATCTTCCCAAAACCTGCACATGAAGCGATAAGGAAAAATATAGAATACATTTAACAAGTTCTCCGCTCGAATTACCCCCGATGTTTTTTTTTCTTAGTCATAAATAATCCACCAATGCACCGATAACCAAAAATCGAACAAGCAGACAAACACGCAATCTAATCATAGACGGCGGGCTCCCCAACTTAGCTTTAAGCTACCATCACATAAATGTAGAGCCCACAAAGATTCTTCCTTCTCAATTACGATGATCTCGCACCTTCAAACTGCCAAATTTCTCGTAGGCTCTTGTTAAACTTTTCATGAACATTCCAATCGTGTACTCGATCTTCTACTGAGTAATAAGTATAACTCTTCGTATAAAATTAATCAGAATCACCCAATCGGCATCCTGCTCACAAAAGATAACCCAACTGTGGAATTCCATACCGACTTCTTCCAATGATTCTGCACTAGTTACAACTACCACGAAATCAGTAAACCCTCCTATGCCCATGCTCGTCCACCAGTTGTACAAGTCTGTTCATTCTCCATTGACATCAACTGAAACTCCGACAATACATTCCAAACTAGAAGTCACGCCGTATCCCAAAACGATAATAAAGCCCTTACACCCCTAAACACTCCAAGCAAACTTCTTTCCGTCATATTCAACCTTCCTCAGCATGGTAGCCACCATTCCAAATAAAATTCGTAGACCTAGTCACTGTCCACCATGATTCCCAAATTGCTCTAAAAGTTTCTCAAGGCATGTGGCTATCCTGCCATAAAATCCATATGCTACTCTGCCACTGCCACTTTGTTTAAACATCTCATTTAAGAAACTCCTCAATGTCTTCTTTTCATGCTTGACCTGCTAGCAATTCAAGCACCGTGAGACACCTACACCATGTCCTTCCTCATCTTTCGCTCCCCAAATGCTGCCTCAAATCAAAATCCACCTCTGTAGCACCTAAACTAATAAATTGCTACCAACTCCAAGCCTTATCAAAGATCATCTTTCTCGAGCTAAGAGCATTAAAAGCACCGATTCAACCCTGAAACCTCCATACATCGCCATCTCTGATAACCGCTTCTCAGGCACCATTTCACAACACCCTGGCAGGAAGGCAAATCAAGAAAACCATAACACCAGCGAGCCTTAATGCGTTCAAACAAGGACGACGACACCATATCACGAATGATAATTCCACCACGCTTGAAAATATCAAGTCCCGTTGCTCCATCAACCAAAGCATGAACATCCATAGTCTGATTGCCATTCCTCCGCTGGAATTAAATTCCAAACCTCTAAACCATGCACTGTGAAATCCTTCTTTCGAGTCATTCACTGTCTAGACACGTAAAAAAACACCATACCATTACACCAACACTGTGCGATAACAACACATATACATCATAGCAATCTGTGCATAGCCTCAAAACCATAGGAAATACAAATACTGAGCTGAAACGATAGAACGTCCTTCTGCAAGGAGACGATAATAGCCTGCCCAAATACGCGCGGAAATACATCCTGCACCACGTCTGCAGTACCACTACAACTTCTCGATGCCCAACTGATAACAAGTGATTCACGTCGCATAAGAATGAGTAGGAAGGTAATAAAGTCATAAGCCTCAAAGGAATCAAATCACACGATGAAGAATCAAAAAGTGAAATGCTCCTAACAGCCCTGTAGCCTCCCAAAGATAAGTACAAACATCTCTGTAACGATCTGCAAGTGTCACGACCCAAACTGGAGTATCATGACTAGCACCCGGGCCATACTTGCGATAAATTTTATCTAACCTTCTTATTATCTTTAGGGGGATAAGGAGATCAATATAAATGGTAGATATTGATCATGAACATACATCACATGTGATGCCAAGATTGCTAAGAAACTACATAAAAGGTACGAGCTACAACGCTGCCATGAAAGACTATACAACAAAACTTATCCAACAAGGCATACCAAACTATACATGAGTTGGCACTTGTCTATGAGCCTCTAAAGGATCATAAGAAATGCAACATAGCCGGAACAGGGCCTCGACATACCCATAACATCTATAACAAAAATGCATACCAAGACCACGACAAGTCCGAAAAAGGGATCTCGCCTATAACCGCTGAACCGGAAAGCCTATTGTGGTGGGGGAGCTGTGTATACCTGTCTATCAGGACCTGCAGCACGACATGCAGCGTCCACAAATAAAAGGACTTCAGTACGAGTAAACTACTGAGTATGTAAGGCACAAAAGCATATATAAGAACAGTAGTGTAAAGAGAGATGTAGGAGATACAATCTGTAGCATTTGAGTGCTTCTAAGAGACAATAACATGAAATGCATGATACATATATACACATAATCTTTTTAAAACATCCGCCTCAGTAGGCATCATCGTCATCATCATAGAACATTCGCCTCTGTGGGCATCATCATCATCATATCATACCCGGCCTCAAAGAGGACTCGGTAAACCCAACTGATCAGTGGTTGCACAATAGTGCCATACCCGGCCGACTATAGCGCGATTCGGTAGAGTAAAATAGATACATATATATAATGCATGCAGGACTCATTGGAATCATGTTCTGAATATTTTGGAGTGACGTAAGCTCGATAATCTCCGTACAAATCATTAGAGCTAAATCTTCATTGACAATCTTATATGAATCAGGAAGTACCAACAACATTGATAACATAAGAATAAGAGAAGCAACCTCAACATCAATTGTTCCACAAGAAGGGAAACAATGTAAGTACTACTAGCTTCTAAGAGTAGAGTATCTTTGGAAGCTCGTTCATTGCATTATGTACAATCAGAGTCGTGCAAAAGAAGGAAAGGGATAGCCTCACATACCTTGTATATACTGTTCCAACCTCAAGCTACGCAAATGTGACAACTCCTTAATCTACAATAAGAGAAACGATACTATCGTTATCGTTTAAGCGTCATAACTATTATGTATCGACCACAACCTATTTTACGATGAAACGGACAGAACCTCCCCTATTTATATGACTTCAAAAAGTCAAAACAATCACCTAACAGCCCAAATAACATCCATAATAATCATATTGAGCCTCCCAAAACAGTCCACACACAACCTAATCACTTCACACATAAGACGACCATCGTAGTCGTGTCAAACGACCCGGGAAAGTCACAACGAATGACAAGATCACAAACCTACATCTATATGGTGTTTATCCACATCCTTACTCCTCAAAAACTCCACAAAAAATTAGTAAAACCCGCAGCCCAACAGCAACACAAAACACTCCGCTACAAGTTAAATAACTCGAACTCACGGCTTCCGATCACCGTCCCGTGAGTTCTAACTATTAGGAAACACATTTATCAACCTTCTTTGATATTTAAGCCCTTAAATACTGATATTATACGTTTCTTAACTATGATGTAACTTTCAAAACTCTAAATACAAAGAAAAAGAAGAGGCGGTATAATGACACTTACATCGTAGGGATCGTTTTGATGTTATTGCTTCTCGATTTCATGCCCGGGATGATATTCTTTTTTGAAACTGTAGAAGATAGCTTGAGTTTATTTTTATGGGTGTTCTATGGTCGTTTTATACTGAATAATGAAGAGAAATCCGACCTAATTTTTATATATATCATGTTTGGAAAAGTCAAAGAGGTGCTAGCTTGGCACCCTAGGATTTGTCCGTCTTCAGACGCTTATATCTTTTTATCCTGATGTCGTATGAACAAACAGTTAAGAACGTTGGAAACTAAATTCCAAGACCTTCAATTTGGCATATTATATGTCCCAATAAGACCTCATATAGCACATGAAAAGTATTGCTCAAAAATCTCTAGTGATCCACCTACTTGTCACTTATGATGTCTGCGCAGTCTCATGAAACTGGAAATATCTCTCTAATCCTACGTCGTATCGATGAACGGTTTAATGAATTGGAAACTAGACTCATAGATCTTAAATTTTTTTGGTATATCATCCAATGATTCCAAGTATATTGGGAGAAAATCTCAGTTACATTTTACCTAATTCTCAGCACATTATGAGTGTAACTTGTGAAGACCTTTGCCGACTTTTGTTCCACAAATTGCTTGACTTCAAAATGTAGAACAAAACTATCGTAAGATAAAAAATAACTCATAGAATAACCTCCTTATCATGTAATGGACCATAGTCTCACCCTAAAATACATGTTATAACATTCCAAACTCGTTGACTTTCGACAAAACTTATTTTCTTCAATTGGTTTAGCTTCTAAGATTTCCAAACCTCTTGGTACTCGTTATTCATGATCTTAAATATGTGTAACCTCCAATGTAACATGATTAACTTACTTTATATTCCATAAAATAGAATATTCTTTCTAAGCTTACATTAATTGACTTACGATGTACTCTCACGTACGAAAACATGGGGTGTAACAGCAAGACTCTACCAGACTTCCTCATGACTCGTGAGACCTAAGTGAACCTAGTGCTCGAATACCAAGCTGTCACGAACGAAAGTTCACTATAGATCATGATGGCGCCTAACATCGCTGTCAGGAAAGCCAACGATGATGGATCAACTTAATTTATTTATTTTAGTATTTTGGAATCAAAATTTTCATTAATTAAATAGGGTGAAATAGAATTTACAGGGTAGAATGATAATAATTATATGAACTACCATGCTAAGCAGCTAGTAGGAACCCCCAAAACCCGTTGTCACAAGGGAACGAGCATGTATTAATGGGTACAACAATAATACAACATCCATCTAAAATACAAGTTATACAGGGAAGGAAGTGTAGCTTACCGTAAGGTCTCTGCAACAGCCGCATATCTGCACCCAAAGGACCACCAGAAACGGGCATAACTCTCGTACACCTTTGGAGTTGTCCAAAATCATTATTTAACACCTCGTACACCTGCCTGTGCCACCACAACCTAGTTGAACACATTAGCTCGAGTCAGACTGAAGATCCTTCCCTTTTGTTTATTCAATGAGCCTTAGAACCAACTTTTGACATCCGGAGTTCTCTACAAGACCTGATTCCAACATACGAACACTATACCCAACATGACCATGCTCCTCCGAAGAAATCACATCATTCACCATATAAGTCGCTTGGCCATAATAACATCCATCGACCACAATGGCCGCAATCTCACGAACCTGGTGCCCGCAATACACCTCATAACACAAATAATCCATGTTCCCATACCCGTAATACTGCCACGATGGAAAATTTTTGTAGAAACTCATACCCACCTATCGCATCAACGAATTGTTGAATATCTCCCATTGACAAGAACTATTAACTCATTCTGAACTAAATAGCGATATTTGCTCTTTAATGTACCTTATCTGAATCTGATTGCACCGATTTCATTCAAATAACATTGTCTCACCCAGTACAAGCTACTCCAGCAATGAGCGACCTCAAACATTGACCAAGACCTTATAAGACGCCATCGATGCACCAATACTTATAATTTGAATATTACACACAAGGAAGAACGAACTCTAGAAAAGAACTACCTAGCACGTGTAAGGAATACAAGG
The DNA here is from genome assembly GCA_005239525.1 of Nicotiana knightiana. NCBI lineage: Eukaryota > Viridiplantae > Streptophyta > Magnoliopsida > Solanales > Solanaceae > Nicotiana > Nicotiana knightiana. The sequence goes on from ML370363.1 coordinate 33,524, forward strand.
GTTGAACAGACACTATGAACCCTTCTTAGAGAATGAGAAAGAAATTATGTGAACACCCAATTTTTTCCCCTTATGGAAATTACTCCTAAAAATTATCCAAAAATAATTTTTATGAATTTTAGGAGTTTTTCTTTTAGTTGCATTTCATGTAGGTTTAATATTTTCAAATTATAAAAAAATCATAAAAAGTTGTCACATTTTCATTTTGTGCCATTATAGGTTTAAACTGTATTTTTAGGATTTAGTTACATTATCAAATTCATCTTCAAAAAATCAAAATTGCATGCGTAGATCAATTAATTAATTAGTTGCGCCAGTCCATGATGAGGTAAAATAAAATAAATAGGCTAGACATAAAAATTAGACTCAATTGAAGTTTGAGTTTTAAATGGCTAGAGTTTGCAAAATCTGATATTTAAATGGCTAGAGTTGGTCTTGCCTTCATTTCATTAATTTGGACCCCAAAATCAGTGGCCCAATATCTTAAAAGACCTACCCAAGCCAAAATCGGAAGCCCACACCCGCTAAGCCCAAATAGCCTCTATTTAGGACCCCATTTTCTGAAGACCTAAAAGAAAGAGGAGGACTCCCCTTCGATCATCTTCTTCCCTCCCCCTCTCGTCTCCTCTCCTCACGCCTCTGCCGCCCAGAACACAACAAGTTCGCCGCTCCCTCACCACCAACGCTCCACTCCTCCCCTCTGCCGCCATACACCACTCACAAACCTAAGGCTCCCTTAACCGTTACTCTTCATCTTCTTCTTCATGTGTCCTCCTTCCTCACTGTCACCAAACTCTCACCACCCTAAACTCGTCGCCGGCCAGCAACACTCCTTAGACCAGCTGACCCCAAGCAATATCGGACCTCCTCCCCTGGCCACCAGACCCTCCTTCTTCACCTTCAACTGCCGACCGTCCTCTCTCTCTAACCCAGTTTTTATCGCCGATGAAGATAACCAACCTCAGACTCCTTCCTCTCCAGAAACCGGACAACAGCGAACGATAGAGTGGGAGGGAAACCGGAAAATGAAAATGAAGTAGGATTTGACTTGTTTTCTTTGGGATTTCGACCACACTTGCTAGGAGGAATTTTCTGTTGGTTCTTTGTTTTGCTTGGCCAGAAAAGTAAACTCAGTCCATTCGTAGTTCAGTTTTTTGGTGTCGATTCCAGGTCGCCATTCGAAGTTTTCAGTCCGAGTTCCTGATGACATTCGTTCTTTTCCGATTGGATTTCAATTGACATAATTCCATTTTTGCCGTCAACGACCTTTGCGTGTACTGCTCGAAAGATATTTTAATTGGAAAGCTCAACTAAAGGTTTGATTATTACTTCGTCTTTTGAATGTTTGTTGTGATTCTTATGGATGTTGGGTGAATATGGAATGCACTCCAAATGTTTTCTATGTTTGATTGGTTTGTGTGCAATTTGATTCCTTATTTAGTCAATTTTTCTAGTTTGTAATCTTTTAATTTAAGAACTGTTTAAACCCCCTAATTAATTTCATGAAAATATGACATAAATGGGTTAATGTAGTTATAATTTGTGTGAGTTTGGTCATAGTGATATCTAACGTTTTGAATTAAACAAGTTAATGAAAGAGTATTTGCTGGCATGGAGTTAATGACGTTCTGTTAGTAGGAATTGAAGGAAGATTTTTGGCTCCATATAATGCGTGCTGCTTTTCTATTCTCGTTTCATTAATTGAACCGCTAGGAGTATGCTCGGTTTCATTGGGTAGGGAAACGGTAAGTTACATTTCGAGTGCACGCTGGCGTGACTCGACCATCAAACAGTATAATTAATTAAACTATTGTGACTATGGGTACGACTCTCGTGGCATAGTCATATATATGTAACTCCAAAATTCGAGAGCACGCTGGCGTGACTCGACCCCTAATTTCGAATAATTAAAATAAACACGTTGTGAATCGTGGGTACGGTTTCCGTGACATGATTTTCAATGTGCAACCGAGTAATTAGTTGTATATCAAGTGGATTATTAAAAGCGGTTTAAAAATAATAAAAGCACAATAGGTTTATAATACGTAAATAATCAGATAATTAGGCCAAATATTAATAGTTAAGTGACCGTGCTAGAACCACGGAATTCGGGAATGCCTAACACCTTCTCCCGGGTTAACAAAATTCCTTACTCGAACTTCTGGTCGCAGAAAAATTAAAACATAGTCAAAATTTCCTCAGTTTGGGATTTTAAAATAAAACGGTGTCCCGGAGCATCGTCAAAAATCTGGGTGGCGAATCTGAAATTAAAATAAGTCCCAAAACCGAATAATGTCACTTTAATTGGAAAAACTCCCTTATTACCCCTTCATTAATCCGGGGGTAGTGAAAAAGGAGGTGTGACAGCTCTGGCGACTCTGCTGGGGATCGAACCAAGAATCTCTGGTTCAGGATTCAAGAATTCAAGCTTATATAACTGTTATGTTTTGTCTTTCCTTATCTGAATTTACGTGTTTAAACCTGATGTGCTAATTGCCATATTTACCGCTTTGATATTACCTGAACTGTATATAAATTGTGCCGAAACCCTCTTCTCTATGAGTCTTCTAAATCACATGGGAATTGTGCACTTCGTGTGACTTCTTTTCTGTTAGTGTCATATCCAAATTTTAGAACGAGGTACGGATAAGTTGCAAAGCCGGTGAAGCTTCTGTATTCCCGGTACGCTGCCCCGACCTCAGCTCGAGCTGTCCGCTCGGGTAAGCCAAGTCTAGAACAATAAACCCCAAGATTTAAAGTAGAATAACATAGCCTCATGCCGGATCCCTAGTAGGAACGTCTTTTTTTCATCATATGAATTTGACTTTGGGGACTCAACACAGGGGTTGGGTCCGTCTAGGACAGGTGTACACCAATTTAAAAGACCACCCTGATGCATCTTACGTGCTACTTGCGTATCTCTTTATTTTGGCTTATATGTTGACTGGCTTCTAGANTATTTGAAAAATGGTGAAACTCTCCCGAAAAAAGAAAGATAGAAAATAAACGAATGTTTTCAAAAGTCATGTTCTCCAGTTCCGTCAAAACTGGCAGAACTACGCGGGTCTAATTCTCACCGGATGTGAGATACGTAGGCAAACCTCATCAGTTCCGGCACCCAATTAAAAAGAAAATCCTCAAAAAATATTTTTCTACCTTTTCATTTTCCTCCATTTAAAAAAAAAATTCCAAAAATATTTTCCTTTCCTTCCTTCTTTAGAAAAGTGTTTCTTTGATCCCTTTTTTTTTAAAAAAAAAAAAAAAAGAAAATCAAAAATATTTTTCATTAATTCCTTTTAGGAGTCTTTCTTTTAGAAAATCCTGGAAAAAATAAAAAAACTAAGAAAATTTTTATACCAACAAATGTTTTATTTGTAGGAGTTTTTCATTAGAAAAAAAAATACAAATAAAATAAAAAATCCAAAAAAAAAGTATTTTCTTTCTTCTTTACAAGTCTTTCAAAAAAAAAAAAAAATTGAAAAAAACAAAATAAAAAAAGGATAAAATCAAAAATCCAAAAATATTTTCATTCTTCTTTTGAAAACCAAAAAGAAAATTCAAGTTTCAATTTTTTTTTCTTTTCTTTAGAAGTATTTCTTTCATAAATTCAAAATAAAAGTAAAAAATCCGATAATATTTTTCTTTCTTCTTTAGAAGTTTTTCTTTCGAAATTCACCGAAAACAAAAAAAAAAGAATTTAAAGAAAAGAAAAAAGAAAATTGAAATCAAAAAATATTTTCTCTTTTCTTTCTAAGTCTTTCTTTCGAAANCGTCATGATACGTAGGCAACCCACATCAGGTTCGATCGAATGATTTTGAAAAAAAAAAAGAAAAAAAAAGTGAAAAGAAAAAAAGAATGATAATAAGGACCGACTGAGTCCATTATAACATGTCCTTTGTTTTGAATTGTGAAGAAAGTTTGAGGTGGTCGGTTTGTGGTAAGCTTACAACGCAAAATCCAAGGGAAAAATGACAACTGACATCGAAGCTGTTATGAGTGCTCAGGAGACTCAGGGTCAGAAGGTTCAACAAGAGCCTACTGTGGGTGAGGAAAATAGAGTACTGAAATAGAAAATGACTGAAATGTGTCAAGCATGGGCCTATGGCCAAGGGCCACCTTTCTCTGTTCAGGGTTTCCCAGAATTCACACCCATCTCGAAAACTACCATTCCAGTATCATTGTCTGATCAATCCAATCCACCTGGGTCCAGTCTTTATCCTAGCTGTACGACCACAACTGGAGCTCCAGTTGCATGCTCTCAAAGTTTGCCATTGGCAATCAATCAGACAACCGCTGTTGTTATGCCTACCTTCACTGTCCCACAGCCGACGGTGGTGCAGAGGAAACCTCATGAGTCACAATTTTCTACCCATAAAGAACAACACCACTCTCCTGATTACCACTCATACCTATTTGATCTTCCTGCAAATATTGAGAAGCTTGTCCAAAATATGGCACAGGAAGGAATGATCAAAAGGGTGAATAGCTTAGAACAACAGTTGAAAAACATGCAAGGGTTGGCAGGTCAAAAGAGTATTGCCTTCGAGGATCTATGTATGTTCCCTAACGTCCGCTTGCTACCTGGCTTTAAGATCCCAAAATTTGAAAAGTATGATGGACATGGAGATCCCATAGCCCACCTGAAAAGGTATTGCAATCAGCTAAGAGGTGCAGGAAGAAATGAAAAATAACTAATGGCTTATTTTGGGGAAAGCGTTACAGGGGTAGCCTCTGAATGGTTTACTGATCAAGACAAATCTTGTTGGTATGTCTGGGATGACATGGCTCAGGCTTTTGTCAAACAGTTCCAATACAACATCGACATTTCCCTAGACAGCAATTCCCTTTCCAACCTGAAGAAGAAACCAACTCAAAGTTTCAGGGAATATGCCATTAAATGGAGAGAGCAAGCGGCTAGAGTTAAGCCACCCATGGATGATCACGAGCTAATCATTGTCTTCATTCAGGCGCAAGAGCCAGATTATTTTCAAAACATGATGTCCGCAGTTGGCAAATCTTTCTCAGAAGCGATCAAAATGGGAGAAATGGTTGATAATGGTCTTAAGACAGGCAAAATTACAAGCCAAACAGTTCTCAAAGCCGCAACTCAGGCTGTCCAGATTGAATCTGATAATCTTAGCGACATGAATGAGAATGATGAAGAAATTATGATGACATCAGGGTCGACAAGAGGTCCTAGGAGAACATCTCGAAGGTGTGACCAACTCCGTCTGTTTTTCGATGATTCCCATGAGCACTACTATTCACCTCAGAATCCGCAATACTATTTTGCTCCACCTGAGTATCTTGTCCAGCCACCAAGACACTCCAGAAGGCGAGCATTGCAAAATCTCCACCAGCCTCCACAGAATTTCCAAGTGCCCTATAACCCGCATCCAAGAAAGGGATATAGAGGGGAGCAAAGGTTGAAAGATAATTTTACACCAATAGGGGAGTCCTATGCAAGCTTGTTTGAGAAATTAAAGCGTTATGACATGATTGGACCCATTCCTCCAAATCATGTGGATCCACGTGCAAGAAGCTTTGACCCTTCTAAAAGGTGTGAATACCATTCCAATGCCCAGGGGCACGATGTTGAAAGCTGTCGGGATTTGAAAAGAGCAATAGAAAAGATGATCCAGCAAAATCTGATTGTGATCATAGACAGTGACACCCAGAATATCACGCAGAATCATTTACCTTCACATGATGATGCACACTTTGTAGGATGATGCGTGGTGACAGGGAGTATGAGAATCCTATCGGGAACTTGCTAACTGAAGTTGTTGATTTTGAAATTGGAGAATGCTCTGTTGTTTCTGATGAGCGAATTTGTGGCTAAATGTCAAGCTTAGCAATTGAAAAGTCATTCCCTCCTTACTAGGAAGGAATAATGGTAGCTTGTTTTGATATTTTTTCTATTATCTGGGTTATTTCAGGGTTGTGATCCAGATTTTATTTGTTTTATTGAGTCAAACCCTTCTATCCCTCTGTTCTGTTTGTGTCAGTCTTGTCTGTCTGTTTTGTTGCTATTTTCCTTACCCGGGTTATTTTAGGGTTGTAACTCGGATTTTAGGTTGTTTGTCTTGTTGTTTACTCAATGAAATACAATTTGTCCTTTTGTGTCATTCCATGCTTAGTTCCTTTCCCACTAGTTTTAGTGATATGATGTGCAAGCGGAAATTTTGGCCAGATCTTAAAAACTGATTTAGTCTTGAATGAGATAAGTGAGAAAGAGACACTTTTGAGGATGAATAAAGATTTGAGATACTTTGGAACTAAGGTCGAGTAAAATTCACCTTCAAATCATTGTGATGATCGGACTTGAGGATGTTCAATGAATTGAAGCTTGGTCGAAAGTTTGACATTAATGGATGGAAAATATCTTTCGACCACGACACACCAAGAAAATAGACATGTTCATCAACGCTATGATCGCAAAAAAATAATATGTTTTTGCATTCTCGAGGCCGGGAGGCCCTTTTTCTTCTATCTAAACACTTTATACCCTTCTCTACCCTTTTTGAGCTGGTGTCATTTTTCTTTGACCACCCTCTCTTGGAATCAAGTTTAGAGTCAAAAGTCCAAAAAAAAAAAAAAAGAGAAAATGAAAAAAAGAAAGAGTGAAAATGAATAAAAAAATGAAAAATCCATGCCCCAATAGTATAAACTGGGGCAGATCATAGAAAGTTCAAATGAAAAAAAAAAGAAGAGAAAAATAACAGTCAAAGGTCCATGCCCTCAGAAAATAAAAATCGGGGCAATTTGTTTTGAAAAAAAAAGATAAAAGAGAAAAAGAACGGTCAAATTCTATGCCCTAAAAAAAAGAAGCTGGGGTAATTTGTTTTTAAAAAAAAAAGAGGAAGAAAGAAAAACGAGAAAGAAAAACCTGAGAGAAAGAAAGAAAAATGAAAAATAGTTAGGTCAGATGTTTGAACTACGTTAGACCTGATTCCTAAAAAAAGAGAGGATATGTAGGCAGCCTTACATGGTTCGGTCCAACCAAATAAGATTCCAAATAAGAAAAAAAAAATCCAGAAAAATCCCCAGTAGCTAAAAGTGGGGTAGAAATTTTACTTCCCTTTTAGAAGAGTTGATTCCGAGAGTTGTAAGTTTATAACCCCTCATTTTAAGTCTACTTTAAACCTTCATGCCAACCCTCCTTTCCAACCCTATCCAAAAACCTTCCAAATAAAGACCTCCCGATATGCCTTCAAGAATGCCAAAAGAAGTATGCAATGAGCAACGATTGTCACGCGACATAGAACACTGTCAGTTTCTCACCAAAGAAAGCATGGAATCAGCAACGGTTGTCACACGACATAGAACCCTGTCAAGTTGCTCATAAAATAAAAAGAAAAAGAAAAGAAAAGAAAAATGAGAGAGTCTTACTATTGAAAACCCTCACGGGCACTGTAAGGCGATGATAAGTAGAGAAAAATAAATGAGAGAGACTTGTTGGTGAAAACCTCTCGGGGCACCACTGGTCGAAAGTGAGTCGTAAAGCTGATGCGAAGAATTGGCACAAACAAGCCCGACTTCCACGGTCATAAGAATGGTGAAAGGGAAGATTTGATCAGTTTGATAGATCGGCCATTAAGTCCAAAGTGCATGTCATGATCATTAAGGCTAGTTACCGCAAAATAAAAGAAAGAGAAAGAAAAAGAAAAAAAAGAAGAGAACTCTTCCTTCTGTCCTTCCGACATGGGCATTGCTTGTTAATACTTTTGTCTTTGCATCATTGTTTCATTCACTCTGATTCAGTTCTTGTCAAAACAAGAAAGAAAATATTTCAAAATCTGCTACCAGCCTTTCAGTTGCACAAAGCAAATTGGCCAACACATTCAATTGTTACAGTCAACATGCCTCGAGGGTTCATGAAAATGAAAATGGTTTCCCCCCAAAAAGACTCTTGTCAGTCTACTTGGCACAAGCAAAGATTACTGTTGATTCCCTCTGACAGTCAAATTGCTCCAAAAGGCAAGAAGCCACTCAAGATATCAGAAAAGGTCGCATAAGCAAAGATCTCCTGTTGGGATAAGGCTGGCTCAGCCACAAATACAAATGGTACTGGGTGTGAAACAATCAGGGTTGATGCAGAGCAAAAAAGTCTCTTGAAAATTGACTCAAGTTGATTGAGCAAAAGCCAAGCTGCCCATGACTCAAGGCCACAAACCGACCACCACTTTTAAAACTGATGAAATTTTCTTTGTATGAAACAAGAACAAAGCAGTGCAAGGAAGTTGGTTCAAAAACCCCAAAAAAAAAAAAAGAAAAAAAGAAGAAAAAGAGAAGAGAAGAGCCGAAAAAGGAAAGTTTCTCAAATCTTTACCTTTATTTGTCTTGCAAGTGTACATAAAATGTCGCCGTTACTCTTCACATTTTTCCTCCTAGGATAAAAAGTCCTAGTCTGATGGATTTTTCTCCCAATAAAAATCTTGGTCTGATAAATTTTCTTATAGGATCGAAATCTTAGTCTTTCCTAAGATAATAATAAAAAAGAGACCTAGTCTGATGAACTTTCTCCTAGGATCAAAATCTTCGTTTGATGAATCTCTCTCCTAAGATAATAACCAAAAAAAAAACCTAGTCTGATGAATCTTTCTCCTAAGATAAAAAAAACCTAGTCCGATGAATCTTTCTCCTAGGATAAACGCCTTAGTCTGATGAATATTTCTCCTAAGATACAAAAAAAAAAGGGACCTACTCTGATGAACTTTCTCCTAGGATCAAAATCTTAGTCTGATGAATCTTTCTCCTAAGATAACCAAAAAGAAAAAACAAATGATCTAGTCTGATGAATTTTCTCCTAGGATAAAAATCTTAGTCTGATGAATCTTTCTTGTAAGATAACAAAAAAAAAGGGACCTAGTCTGATGAACTTTCTCCTAGGATCAAAATCTTAGTCTGATGAATCTTTCTCCTAAGATAAAGAAAATCTTAGTCTGATGAATCTTTCTCCTAAGATAATAAAAAAGAGACCTAGTCTGATAAATCTTTCTCCTAAGTTAACAAAAAAAGAAATATGACCTAGTCTGATGAATTTTCTCCTAGGATCAAAATCTTAGTCCGATGAATTTTTCTCCTAAGATAATAATAAAAACCCTAGTCTGATGAATCTTTCTCCTAGGATAAAAATCTTAGTCTGATGAATCTTTCTCCTAAGATAATAAAAAAAAGACCTAGTCTGATGAACTTTCTCTTAGGATCAAAATCTTAGTCTGACGAATCTTTCTCCTAAGATACAAAAAAAAGAGACCTAGTCTGATGAACTTTCTCCTAGGATCAAAATCTTAGTCTGATGAATCTTTCCCCTAAGATACAAAAAAAAACAAAAAAAAAAATTCCTTTTTGATTCATTTTAGCATAGATACACAATTCAGTAATCTCATTTTCCAACATAGAGTCTCCATTCCCTAGTTGATTTTATTTTTAGACATAGGGTCTCCACTCCCTAGTCTTCTTTCCAACATAGGTGCCCATTCCTTAGTTAATGCCGGCAATAACCCGATGAATCTCATTTCCAGACACCAGCATAACCTGGTGAACTTTTCTTCTCCAGATACTGGTATAACCCAGTGACCTCTTTTCCCTAGGCAACAACATAACCTGTTGACCTTTCCAGACACCAGCATAACCTGGTGATCTCCTCTTTTCCTGACAATGGCATAACCCGTTGATCATTTCCATACACTGGCATAACCCAGTGATCTCCTTTTCCCGGCAACAGCATAACCTGTTGACCTTTCTAGACACCAGCATAACCTAGTGATCTCTTTTCTTGATAACGGCATAACCCGTTGATCCTCCCCCCAGACACCGGCATAACCTGTTGATATTTTTCTTGACGACAGCATAACCTGTCGATCTTGTCCAACATAGGGTTTCCAATCCCTAATTGATTTTACCTTTGGGCATAGGGTATCCACTCCCTAGTCCACAATAACTCCGGGTGCACCATTCCCGGCTTTTCATTGCTTTCAATAATAAAGTAACATAGATTTTATTACAATAACTCACGAAATTTTCCTAGTGAAAACTGGGGCAGAAAATTTCGTTCGTTTGCTTTGATTTTGCGCAGNTCCCTAGTCCACAATAACTCCGGGTGCACCATTCCCGGCTTTTCATTGCTTTCAATAATAAAGTAACATAGATTTTATTACAATAACTCACAAAATTTTCCTAGTGAAAACTGGGGCAGAAATTTTCGTTCATTTGCTTTGATTTTGCGCAGGTTACAATGGATTTGAGACAACCGAAAGAAGGAGTCTCAATTCAGAATAAAAGAGAACAAGAAAAGAAAAGAGTTGAACCCCAAAGTACAGAAGCGGAAAAGACGTGGACTGCTCGAGACAGATTGAAGTCACAAGCTATGCATTTCCATTCTTGATCCGAAAAAGCTGTAGAAGAATGAACTAGCACCTGCAGCCAGCAAGCATCAAGATTCAGATCAAAGTCTGCATGAAGAACGAGCCAAGACTCAAGACCAAGCTTCAGAAGACTCATAGATAGGAATCTTGTAACTCGTAGCTGATAGGCTTAGTTAGTCTTTCCTTTTTGATTTTGATGTAATAACGGGACCGCGAACTAGAGCCTCAGACGGAACCTCGCTCGACTCTGCAACTCATCACTCCAAAACTTCCAGAACTACACTAACCTGATTCCTTTATAGCCAAGGATATGTAGGAAACCTCTGAAGCAAGGTTCGGTCAAACTTTTTCAAAATGATTCCAAATGGAGTACCAAACGGGCAAAATTGCTCGTAGTTACTCACTTTATCTTTGCCCGAAAAATCTTCATGTTCTCGAGCAAAGAGGGGCAGCTGTGAACACCCAATTTTTGCCCCTCATGGAAATTACTCCTAAAAATTATCCAAAAATAATTTTTATGAATTTTAGGAGTTTTTCTTTTAGTTGCATTTCATGTAGGTTTAATATTTTAAAATTATAAAAAAATCATAAAAAGTTGTCACATTTTCATTTCGTGCCATTTTAGGTTTAAACTGCATTTTTAGGATTTAGTTACATTATCAAATTCATCTTCTAAAAATTAAAATTGCATTCGTAGATCAATTAATTAATTAGTTGCGTCAGTCCATGATGAGATAAAATAAAATAAATAGGCTAGACATAAAAATTAGACACAATTGAAGTTTGAGTTTTAAATGGCTAGAGTTTGCAAAATTTGATATTTAAAAGAAAGACAAGAGTTGGTCTTGCCTTCATTTCATTAATTTGGACCCCAAAATCAGTGGCCCAATATCTTAAAAGACCTACCCAAGCCAAAATCGGAAGCCCACACCCGCTAAGCCCAAATAGCCTCTATTTAGGACCCCATTTTCTAAAGACCTAAAAGAAAGAGGAGGACTCCCCTTCGATCATCTTCTTCCCCTCCCCCTTTCGTCTCCTCTCCTCACGCCTCTGCGGCCCAGAACACAACCAGTCCGCCGCTCCCTCACCACCAATGCTCCACTCCTCCCCTCTGCCGCCATACACCACACAAAAACCTAAGTCTCCCTTAACCATTACTCTTCATCTTCTTCTTCATCTGTCCTCCTTCCTCACTGCCGCCAAACTCTCACCAACCTAAACTCATCACCGGCCAGCAACACTCCTTAGACTAGCTGATCCCAAGCAACAAATCGGACCTCCTCCCCTGGCCACCAGACCCTCCTTCTTCATTTTCTAATGCCGATCGTCCTCTCTCTCTAACCCATTTTTTATCGCCGGTGAAGATAACCAACCTCAGACTCCTTCCTCTCCAGAAACCGGACAGCAGCGAATGATACAGTGAGAGGGAAACCGGAAAATGAAAATGAAGTAGGATTTGACTTGTTTCCTTTGGGATTTCGACGACACTTGCTAGGAGGAACTTTCTGTTGGTTCTTTATTTTGCTTGGCCAGAAAAGTAAACTCAGTCTATTCCTAGTTCAGTTTTTCGTTGCCGATTCGAGGTCGCCATTCAAAGTTTTCAGTCCGAGTTCCTGATGACATTCGTTGTTTTCCGATTGGATTTCAATTGACAGAATTCCATTTTTGCCGTCAACGACCTTTGCGTGTACTGCTCGAATGATATTTTTATTGAAAATCTCAACTAAAGGTTTGATTCTTACTTCGTCTTTTGAATGTTTGTTGTGATTCTTATGGATGTTGGGTGAATATGGAATGCACTCCAATTGTTTTCTATGGTTGATTGGTTTGTGTGAAATTTGATTCCTTATTTAGTCCATTTTTCTAGTTTGTAATCTTTTAATTTAAGAACTGTTTAAACCCCCTAATTGATTTCATGAAAATATGACATAAATGGGTTAATGTAGTTAAAATTTGTGTGAGTTTGGTCATAGTGATATCTAACGTTTTGAATTAAACAAGTTAATGAAAGAGTATTTGCTGGCATGGAGTTAATGACGTTCTGTTAGTAGGAATTGAAGGAAGATTTTTGGCTCAATATAATGCGTGCTACTTTTCTATTCTCGTTTCGTTAATTGAACCGCTATGAGTATGCTTAGGCCGGTTTCATTGGGTAGGGAAACAGTAAGTTACATTTTGAGTGCATGCTGGTGTGACTCGACCATCAAACAGTATAATTAATTAAACTATTGTGACTATGGGTACGGCTCCCGTGGCATAGTCGTATATACGTAACTCCAAAATTCGAGAGCACGCTGGCGTGACTCGACCCCTAAACGTTGTGAATCGTGGGTGCGGTTTCCGTGACATGATTTGCAATGTGCAACCGAATAATTAGTTGTATAACAAGTGGATTATTAAAAGCGATTCAAAAGGAATAAAAGCACAATAGATTTAAAATACGTAAATAATCAGATAATTAGGCCAAATATTAATAGTTAAGCGACCGTGCTAGAACCACCGAATTCGGGAATGCCTAACGCCTTCTCCCGGGTTAACAGAATTCCTTACTCGGATTTCTGGTCGCAGACAAATTAAAACAGAGTCAAAATTTCCTCGTTTTGGAATTTTAAAATAAAACGGTGTCCCGGAGCATCATCAAAAATCCGGGTGGCGACTCTGAAATTAAAATAAGTCCCAAAACCGAATAATGTCACTTTAATTGGAAAAACTCCCTTATTACCCCTTCATTAATCAGGGGGTAGTGAAAAAGGAGGTGTGACAATACAGAAGGATAAGGAACCGTACTCAATATCTCACTGTTGCGGCATGCAAGCTGATCGACACATGATACCGTTGCAGTATGTAACCCGATCCAAAAAACATACATGTGGCGGCGTGACACCCGATCCACACATAACAATAAATAAGAAAATACCCATAAAAAAAAATGCGTATACCTACGAAATGCCTGAATATCGAGCACAAGCACGCCAAGTGCATAATTATAACCCTAGGAAGAGGGATAACGACATGCACTACAAAACTCAAGCACGCCTAAGGTGAAATAACGACAAGCTACACAGGACCACAACAAAAGAAATAGAGCACCTCTCAGTCATAACCTCTCTTGTTGGCGACAACACCGAAATCTCCATACTTGATTTCAATCTCTAACAATCAAATGACTGAGACATTACACTTGTACGATCTTCCCGTGGGATATACTCCCACAACCTTCCGCACCAGGTAGTATAATCTGAACATTACTGGCCATCGACCATGACATTTTCATAGTGCTAGACAAGCATCTGCATTGGAATACCCAACACTTCTCCCACAAAATAGACCATCCCCAAACTGTCAGAAAATAAGGCCAGCATACTCTGAACACCTTAAGCCTTCCCCCACTCATCCGAGCTTGTGGCATTCTTATCAAAACTGAACTGCAACCTTGATCCTCAATTTCCAATCTCCATACCACTCACCGCACCCATCATGCCTCTACACGCGAGTCCAAGAATTTCATCAAAATCCCTTGAACCACTAGTAAAATAAACACTTCATCGGCTAAAACCCCCTATTCACTCCACTTATTTCAAAAAAACAATTGCAACACTTAGTCGAAATCCCATAATCGCCGGAAATCAAACCTCCAGTTTTAGTCTACACGACCATAATTCTTTCGGAACCCATGGACATATTAGAACCATCAGAATCAAATGGCTCAAAATCAATCAAATCATGGAGGCTTCCAATCTCGCACATACAACCACAAACATCATGTATAGTCTTACCACAGCGAAGGAACCGATCATGTTCCTAACCATGCCGATCCAAATCATTACTAGGCTGACTCACCTTCTTCCGATTTCTCCTTGACTTGCCTTAAGAATCAATACATATATTCAACCGTATAACAGATCCCAATATAAACACATCCTGAGAAGCACAAATCGCGAGACGATGTCATTTTAATACCCATAAGCCATCTCATACCCTCCACGTGCACTCCATAGTATCTCCAACTAATACACCTACGTTTATTACCCCGTAGATCCGATGATAACATTGAAATTTCCCTAAGTATTCCTGACATTCTTCTACAAAATCCTGGTCTTCAATCACATAACGAACCCCAAAATCCATAAACACTGCACCTTGAATTCTTGAACCCAGTAGGACCATTGTTGAGAGTCACCCACTTTGACCTAGTCCCGAATATAACAAAACTCCAATTCTCTGCTAGCACATAAAAACCCTCTTGAAGACGCAACCGGCTAAATTATTTTCCTTGTACATCACATCCACAAGATGCATAAACTCTGACTCTTCCCAAAACCTGCACATCAACCGATAAGGCAAAATATAACATACATTTAACACGTTCCCCGCTCCAAATTACCCCTGTTATTTTCTTTTCTTAGTCATAAATAATCCACCAATGCATCGATAACCAAAAACCACACAAGCAGGCACACACGCAATCCTATCGTAGACGGTGGGCTCCGCGACTTAACTTTAAGCTACCATCACATAAATGTAGAGCCCACAAAGATTCCTCCTTCGCATTACCATGATCTCGCACCTTCAATCTGCGAAATTTCTCGTAGTCTCTTATTAAACTTTTCATGAATATATTAATCGCGTACTCGACCTTCTACCAGGTAGTAACTAGAACTCATCGTACAAAATTAATCAGAATCACGCAATCGGGAGCCTACTCACAAGAGATAACCCAAATGTGGAATTCCATACCGACATCTTCCAATGACGCTACTGGTTACAACTACCACGAAATCAATAAACCCTGCTAAGCCATGCTCGTCCACCAGTTGAACAAGTCTGTTCATTCCCCATTGCCATCAACTGAAACTCCGACAATACATTCCAAACTCTAAGTCATGTCATATCCCATAACGATAATCAAGCCCTTACACCCCTAAACACTCCAAGAAAACTTCTTTCCGTCATATTCAACCTTCCTCACCACGATAGACAACATTCCAAATAAAATATGTAGACTTATTCACTGTCCACCATGATTCCCAAATTTCTCTAATCGTTTCTCAATGCATGTGGCAATCCTACCATAGAATCCATATTCTAATCCGCCACTCCCACTTCGTTTAAACCATATCCTTTAAGAAACTCCTCGACGTTTGCTACCCAAATGCTGCCTCAAATCAAAATCCACCTCTGTAGCACCTGAACGAATAAATTTCTACCAACTCCAAGCCTCCTCGAATATCATCTTTCTCGAGCTAAGAGCATTAGAAGCACCGATTCAACTCTGAATTTGCCAAACACTGCCATCTGTGACAACCTCTTCTCAGGCATTTCACAACACCCTTCCCCGAAAGCAAATCAAGAAAAACATAACACTAGCGAGCCTTAATGCATTTAAACAAGGACGACGACACCACATCACAAATGATAATTCCACCATGCTCGAAAATATCAAATCTCGTTACTCCATCAACCAAAGCCCGAACATCCTCAACCTATATGTCTTTCCTCCGGTGGAATTACATGTCGAAGCTCTAAACCATGCACTGTAAAATCCTCCTTACGCGTCATTCACTGCATTGACACGTTAACAAGCACCTTGCCATTACACTAACACTATGCGATAACAAAGCATGTACATCATAGAAATGTGTGCATAGCCTCAAACCATAAGAAATACAAATACTGAGCTAAAATGACATAACGTCATTCAGCAAGGCGACGATAATAGCCTGCCCGAATACGTACAAAAAAACCTCCTGCACCACGTCTGCAGTACCACTATTACTCCTCGATGCCCAATTGATAACAAGCGATTCACATCGCATAAGATTGAGTGGGAAGTAAATAAAGGCATAAGCCTCAAAGGAATCAAATTGCACGATGAGGAATCAAAAAGGGAAGTGCTCCTAACAGCCCTGTAGCCTCCCAAAGATAAGTACAGACGTCTCTGTACCGATCTGCAAGACTCTACCTGACTTTCTCATGAATAGTGAGACCTAAGTGAACCTAGTGCTCGGATACCAAGCTATCACGACCCAAAATCCACTATAGATCATGATGGCGCCTAACATCACCGTCAGACGAGCCAACGATCATGGATCAACTAAATTTATTTATTTTAGTATTTTGGAATCAAAATTTTTGTTAATTAAATAGTGTGAAATATAATTTACAGGGTAGAATGATAATAATTATGTGAACTACCATTCTAAACAGCTAGTAGGAACCCCCAAAACCCGGCGTCACAAGTGCACAAACATCTATTAATGGGTACAACAATAATACAACATCCATCTGAAATGCAAGTTAGACGGGGAAGACAAATTACTCTGATGGAGACTCTATATGTTGCGTAACGTAACAAGGAAGTGCATATTACCTTAAAGTCCCCGCAACAGTTGCTCCTCTGCACCCAAAGTACCACTTAAACATTCCTGAATGACACCAAACTTTACGCACAAGCCATGAATCACAATGCGAACATACCAAGTCTTGGAATTCAAAACGGACATCTTTAACACCAAAGTACACTTTAAATCAAACTTACGAATTTCTAAAACCTTCTAAATGTTAGCTTTTCACAATAAGCATCGAAATGCTCCCGGGCCACCCGATGCTCAACCCGAACAGAAGTAAAAGTCAGAAATCATCATATGAACCTATTGAAAACATTCAAACCTGATTACGAGGTTGTGTACTCAAAAGACAAACTATACTCAATTCTTACAACTTAAAGCTTCCGAAATTAGAATTTTCTTCCCAAATAAATTTTAAGCTTCCCGAAATTCAATTTCGACCACACGTACAAGTCACAATACATGTAGTGAAGCTATTCAAGGCATCATACCGCTGAACAATGCGCCAACGGTCAAAATGACTGGTCTGGTCGTTACATTCTCCCCCACTTAAATATATGTTCATCCTCGAACATGTAAAGACTGTTCTGGAATTGTCCAAAACCACTATTTAACAACTTGTGCACCTGCTTGTGCCACTACAACCTAGTTGAACACATTAGCTTGAGCCAAAATGAAGATCCTTCCCTTTTGCTTATTTAATAAGTATTAGAACCAACTTTTGAAATCTAAATTTCTCTACAAGACATGATTCTGACATACGAACACTGTACCCAACATGACCATGCTCCTCTGGTGAAATCACATCATGCACCACATAAGTCGCTTCACCAAAATAACATCCTTGGACCACAATGGCCAAAATCTCAAAAACCCGGTGCCTGCAATATTCCTCATAACACATATAAGACATGTTCCAACACTCGCAATACTACCACAATGGAAAATATGTGTAGAAACTCATACCCATCTGTCGCATCAACGAATCATTCAGTCTCCCCCTTGACAAGAACCCTTACCTCGTTCTGAACTGAATAACAATATTTGCTCTTTAATATATCTTATGTAAATCGAATTGCACCAATTTAAGGTTAAATAACCTCGACTCACCCAATACAAGCTACTCCAGCAATGAGCGACCTCAAACACTGACCAAGACCTTATAAGACGCCATCGATGCGCCAATACTTACAATTTGATTATGACACACAAGGAAGAACGAACTCTGGAAAAGACCTACATAGACCGTGTAAGGAATACAATGGTTGAACATATGCCATGAACCCTTCTTAGAGAATGATAATGAAAATACATAAGGATAGATATAGGGAACCGTACTCAACACCTCACTGTTGCGGCGTGCAACCCGATCCACACATGATATCGTTGCAGCGTGTAACCCGATCCAAGCAACATACCCGTGGCGGCGTACCATCCGATCTACACCTAACAATAAATAAGGAAATACACATCAAGCCAAAATGTTTATACCTACAAAATGCCTGAATATCGACCACAAGCACGCCAAGTGCATAAATACAACCATAGGGAGACGAATAGCGACACACGCTACAAAACTCAAACACACCTAAGGTGAAGTAATGACAAGATACACAGGACCACAACCAAAGAAATAGAGCACCTCGCAGTCATAACCACTCCACACCAAAATGTCCGTACTTGATTTCAATCTCTAACAATCAAGTGACTAACACATCACACTTATACGATATTCCCGTGGTATATACTCCCACGACCTTTTGAACTAGGTAGTAAAATCTAAACATTAATGGCCATCGACCATGACATTTTCATAGTGTTAGACAAGCATCTGCATTTGAATACCTAACACTTCTCCCACAAAATATACCATCCCCATACTGCCCGAAAAGAAGGCCATCATACTCTGAACACCTTAAACCTTCCTCCGAGTTTGTGGCATTCTTATCAAAATTGAGCTGCAACCTTGATCCTCAATTTCCAATCTTCATATCACTCCTTGCACCCATCATGCCGCAATGCGAGAGTCCAAGAATTTCATCAAAATCCCCTGAATCACAAGTAGAATAAGCACTTCATCGGCTAGAACCCCCTTTCATTCCACTTATTTCAAAAGAAAAATTGCAACACGCAGCCGAATTCCCGTAATAATAGGAAATCAAACCTCCATTGTAGTCTAAAATGCCATAATTCTTTCAGAATCCATTGAAATAATAGAACCATCGGAATCAAATGGCTCCAAATCAAATAAATCACGGAGGCTTCCAATCATGCATATATAGCCACAAATCTCCTGTATAGTCTTACCACAGTGAAGAAACTGATCATATCCTTAACCATGCCGATCCAAACCACTACTAGGCTGACTCACCTTCTTCCGATTTCTCCTTGACTTGCCTTCAGAATCAATACCTATATTCAATCATATAATGGATCACAATCAAAACTCATCCTGCACGGCATAAATCACGAGACCATGTCGTTTTAATACCCATAAGCCATCTCGTACCCTCCTCGTGTACTCCATTGTATCTCCAACTGATACACCTACATTGATTAGATCTTCTGTGAATCCGAAGTTGTTTCTCGTTTCTCCCATTTCTAAAATATTTCCCCGCAGATCCGATGATAACATAGAAATTTCCCTAAGTATTCCTTACATTCTGCTACAAAATCCCGGTCTTCAGTCACATAATGAACCCCAAAGTCCTTAGACAGTACAGCTTAAATTCTTGAACCCACCAGAACTGTTGTTGAGAGTCACCTACTTTGACCTAGTCGCGAATATAACCAAACTCCAACGCTCTGGTACCAAATGAAAATCCTCTTAAAGACGCAACCGGCTAAATTGTTTTCCTAGTATATCACATCCACAAGAAGCATAAATTCAGAGTCTTCCCAAAACCCGTGTTGATACCCAATTTTTCCCACATATATTTTTCAAAAGTAATTTTTATAATTTTAAAGTTTTTAATCAATTTATTCCTACATTTTCATTATATAAATAATGACTAATTGTATCAAAAATAATTTTATGTTGATTATTATTTTTCATCATCTATATCCATATGAAGTGTTAAATATTTTATATATACTTAATATAGTTGTATTTTTTGCATCATGAGGCTAAAATTGTATTTTGCAATAATAGCCCATATATATGCATAGTAAGTATCCACAAGATATATGGAAATATTCGTACTCATCGAGGTTAGAATGAACACAGACAAAAATAATCAACATGTTAGAGATTTTGAACCAGATTTGGTTAGACACCTTCCAGATCTTCGTGCCATTTTAGGCAAGCTATTATGTAACACCGAAACGGGTTGCCACTAAGAAGATAAGACTAATATGAAAAAAGGGTTGGAATCAGAAGGATTTTGGGGTGACTTCGCCAAGTTTTTGAGAGGAAGAAGATGAAGCAGAGAGAATGTATAGAGACGGCGGGCTGGGTAAAATGAATTAGGGTTAGGGGTAGGTTCGTTTAAAGGGGTGGGGTGATTGTGAGCCGTTGATCTCATCAACAACTGGGATTTTAAAGAGGGAATTGGGTCGGGGTTTGAACGAGTATGGGTATGGGTTTGAACGGTTATGAGTATTGGATCTGGGGGTATTGGGCTACGTCCGAAAATTAATTAAGAAAAAAGGCTAGATTTTAAATACCCAATTAAATTAGTAATATAATTTATACCAAATAATTAATAAATAAAAAAATGCTATTTGTGCATGAAAATGATTTAAAATAGTTACTTAATATTATAAAAATATAAAAAGTCATTTTATGTATAAATAATGTAATTAACCCCAAGTTAGGGTCTTCAGATGTTTGATTCAAACAAGATTTGGTTCAAACTTTAGTTTGTTTTAATGTTATTTTCCTCTATATTAACTTTGTTACTCTTAAATCTGCCTATTTTTTGTTAAATATTTTATTTACCCAAATTAGGGTTTCAAACCTTTTTTAATTGAACCAGATTTGGTTCAATCCTATATTTTTCTTTAATAACTCCCTGTCTATGTTCTTTTATTAACATAGACAGGGATTTTGTGCTTATTGTTTCTATTCTTGGCCGGCAGAAAGCCAAGCCCAAGTGATTCTAGAACTTAACTGCTGTGGAATATTTAGTTGCTTTCTTGCTTAACTAGTATGCCCTAGCCCCTTGCAAATTTCATTCTCCATGCTTTCATAATTTGCTTTGATCGACTAGCATCTTTTAATTCCAAATATGATTCTACCATCTTATATGATTCTATGATCTCATCTAGTCCTATAAGTGACACTGTTAACTTAGGATAAAGTGATTTTTGAATAATATGAATCCTCTTACAAGCTAGCTTGATGTTCAAACTTGTCTAGGCACCCTGTTTGTTAATCCTACATCTATTCTGAACTTTTCCTATTACCAACATGAAACTAGTAACTTGTACTAACTTTGTAAATCTTTATAGTTACTGAATTCATGTGACATGACAACTTGTTTGCCTCAACATTTCTCCCAGGATTTCTTCTATGATTAAAATTGTTGCCCTAAGTTTCAACATGATCATTTAGTATAGTTAGGTTTCTTTTCTGGTTTAACCTATTTAAACCTATGTACTTTGTAAACTTTGCAGTTCTGCCTGCAATTCTATGATCTAAACCTTGTATCTTCTGAAATCAAACTATTTTGAAATCTACCCCCC
>ML370363.1:55213-92855 GCA_005239525.1 Nicotiana knightiana
TTTTTTTTCTAAACCCTTTTTTTTTTTAAAATAAAATTTTTTTAAAATTCCCCCCCCCCCCCCCCAGTTCCTTTTATATGATCCTTTGAAAACTTCCACCCTTAGTCCCTTAATATCTCAATCACCCCAGTTTGAGCACTGCTCAAGGTCTACATGAGACTCATGTGAACTCTGACACACTGGGAATTGGCCCTTAATCTCTTGTACGCTATCTTCTGAATGTGTGGTTCTTGTGTGAGAATTGCTCTGGGTTCCTGAGGCCCTTGGGAACTTTGACACACTGGAAACCTGGTTCTAATGTGTTATAGGTTAATCACTATGATGTGCCTCAAAGTTGTCATGGTTGGAAGGCCTAGTTCCCAAGTTTATTTGGGCCTAATGAAGATTCCCTTTAATTTATCTTATTACTATTATTCATTTGCCATTCTGATCTGTAATAACTTTGTAATAAACAGATCCTTGGGACATTTAGTAAAATTAGGGGTTTTCTCATTTCCTTTTATTAAACGGGGTAGAAATCTTGACTATAGGATTTAGTTGTACTGTTAATTCTGCTCATTTGTTAAAAAAATTGCATGAGTTCCACATTATTCTTAGAAATCCTGCCTATAGGACTTTCGTGATGGTATTAATTCCGAGTTCTATATTTGCATATTAGAAATCCTGCCTAACGGTTTGATATTAAATTGCATATTAGAAATCATGTTCATAAGATCAACAAATATGCATTAGTAATCATGCCTATAGGACCTTGATGTTTTATTTAATCATTTTTCCTGGCAATCAACATAATTTCTGCTTCGTTTAAAATATATCATGCCTATAGAATAAAAAAAATCAGTCTCACACCTAAAGATCATGCATATAGGAGTTAAATCAATTTAGTAATAGATACCATGCCTATAAGACTAAAACTAGTTTCAAACCTAGAAATCATTCCTATAGGACTTAAGTAAGTGCAATAATTAGAAAGCATGACTATATGATCAAAAAGGGGAATAAAACCTATCTCTGTAAGTAAAATCAGTGCTACACCTAGAAATCATGCCCATAGGTCTGTAATCATTAAACTCGTAGAAATCATGCCTATAGGATTCTATTGATCGATTATGAATTCAATCGTCGCTGCAAATCACTTAGCCAATATACCTGTAGATTTAATTCTGGGTTTATAATTGTGATGTATTACTGCCTGAAGTACCCAGATTATACTGAATAAAATATATAGGCAAACAAATAGGTCTTAACGCTCGCCTTAATAAAACTGTCTCTACATTTTTTCTTGTCACATAGAAATCCTGCCTATAGGACTTTAACGTTTATAAAGTTTGCTGAATCAGTTGCGTGTTTTTGTTGTTTGTGTGTTAAGGTCAATATGATCCAATACTTTCTTTTATCTGAAATTTCTATTTGTTTTGCTTGTTGCCTAGATTTTACATTTTTGAGCACCATAGGTTGGGTGTAGAACTATCCTAAATAGATGTCCTAATACCTCCAGGGCCCTAGGTAAGGGACAGGTAGTGCACGCATATGGAACGAGCTAGAATAAACTAGAACGATTGAGTAACAACTTAAAGATATTAATCAGGTAGTAAGGAGATGATAGTCTGTGCGCTAATGCTATGAGTAGCACCCCAACTTGAGGGAGTTACAAAGTATTGCACGGGGTGATCCTATAGGCTAAAAAACATAGGATGCCCCCCCCCCCCCAATTTCTATTTTAGAATAAATCGAGTATTTTATTTGTCCAAATTGCTTTCTTTTAGAATAATTTGCTTAATTAAAGTTCGGCCGGGATCCACCGTTGTGGACTTCGAGGGGTGCCTAACACCTTCCCCTCGAAGTAATTTGACCTCTTACCCGATCTTTGGTAATGTAAACTAGTTAGATGTTTTAGGTGCTCTAGGTTCCCTAACGCACCTTAATTTTTTAGGTGGCGACTCTCTCAATTCCAATTCCTTACCCTCTCAAAAGGAGTTGTCCCAATATGTCGAAACCCGATTTTGTGAGAACAAAGGGGCGTGACAGCATGGCGACTCTGCTGGGGAACTTTTTAGTCTCTTACCATAACGAACCTGTTTTGTGTATTAGTCTTTACACATATATTTTTTATTCCGTTAATATTTACACACCTCTTCCCCTTCCCACTCTATGTGAATTTATTTGCCCATTTTCATTCATTTATGATTTCTCTTCCCTGTTTATTACTTTTTACTATTGAAACTGACTTGTCTCTTTGTTTTCTTTCTTAAATGCCTTTACAATATTAAATACCACATTTTATCATTTTTCATCGTGCAAATAATTGACAACGTGTTATTTTCTTTTTGCATAAATTATGATCAACATCATATTCCACTCGTGCGTATTTAATACCTTAGCAACACTTGATGAGTGTCTGCGCTCTTCCTATATCACCCTTTTTAATTTGAAAAGGCTTATTTGCGGTAAAACTAGTCGATCAGCGGTGCAGTCGACAATTCCGTTCCTTTCCCCCTCAAGTTGTCCGCTTGAGGGTACTAGTCTAGACATCTATAGAAACCTTACTCTGATAATAATTGTACATGCATCATGGTCAAATCTAGCTTGGGTTAATATGTTGTCGCATAGTAACCCTTTAAGCAAAGCCTTGTAAAAACTCCACCGGTGTTTCCATAATCCCAATAGACGCAACAACTATATGTGTCTTATTTGGAGAAATAAATGCCAATATGCTAATCATTAATGTATAAATAGTCGAATTAGGAGGGGGAAAGGGTCTAACCTTGTTTATTTTGCAAAAAATGAGGCACGAAGTCCCCAGGTTTGGCATGGTCCGAAGCATACCATCGTTTTTGCTAGATTGGTGGGGAGACCTCCCGTATAGTAACAAAAATCATGTGAAAATGGTCCTCAAAAACTTACATTCCCTATTAGACATCTAACCAAACAACATGTTGATTGAGGCTGCTACTATGTGTTGGGACGGAGAAAGGGATGTATTCCGTTTTGGCAACATAGAGATGACTCCTCTTTTGGAGGAAATAGGGGGATTCGCTGGACTACCTTGGGACAATCCTGGTCTATTGGTACCAAAAAATTTCACTCCTAGAGGATTTCTGAAAATGATCGGCTCAAGAAAGAATGATGACTTGGTATGTCTGAAGAAGTCTTACATACCTTTTGACTTCCTCTATGAACAATACGGACACAGAAAGTCTTACCGTATTTTTCATGACGAGTACTTCATCGCCTCCTTGGGTTGGATTCATCGAACGATTTTTGTGTTCATCGTCTGCTCTTTGGGTATGATAATGTTTCCAAGAAAAAGGGACATAATTCACATTAGGCTGGCCATGGTAACCAGAGCTTTAATGGAGGGAATCGAGGGACAAGCATACACTATTGTTCCTATAATTATAGCAGAAATATATCGGGTTTTGGATCGTTTCCAGAAAGGATTCAAACATTTCGAGGGCTGTAACTTGCTGCTACAGATTTGGTTGCTAGAACACCTCCAAAGAGGGCTCTACAATTAAAAGTTTCCACAAAGACTGTGGAATGATCACATTGCTTTCCATCATCCCAAAAGAATGACCTTTATCCTGGATAGGTTTGCTCAACTAGAGAATGCTACAGAATAGGTACTGTTTTTTGGCAATCAGACTGAGGAGCATGTTCATTGGATGTTCGAGTGGTTCCCTACTAGTGAATTCATCATCAGATCCAGAGATGTTCCGCATTTGGTGTTGATCGGGTTAAGGGGAATACACCCCTATGTTCCTATCAGGGTCATTAGACAAGCTGGTAGAAAACAAGTCATACCGCAAGTCTCCAAAATAAGTCACTACAGGGCATATTTTCAAGATGACGACATCCCATACAAATGTGAAGCTCAACACATGTGGCACTTGAAGGTCATTGTGGAAAGGGACACCATCGAGCTAGATCGATATCATGCAGGGCATATGTACTTCTACCCAACATGGTTGGAAGACAGCATATTAGGAATAGTTAAGACAGAGGCCGGTGTAGGAAACAGAGTCATAGATGAAGTTGCTGAAGCACATGTGAAGTATAACAGACTACGCAAAAGAGTTCGTGAGTCCGAGGCTGAGCATTTGGAACAACAGAAGATCGACATGGTAGCAATTAATGAATGAAGGGAAATGGCTACTAGGTCAACTGGAAGGCTGGAGTATTTGGAGCAGGGTTTAATGGAATTAGAGGGGAAGATGAGGAAAAAAGTCATAGACTGCTAGAATGCCGAGGGTAACGAAAGAGGACATCTAGCAAGAGCATACCTACTACTGGATATGCGCGACCTAGGGAATATGATCGATGGAGCCAAGAGAGTCAAGCCTCGAGAAGGTCCCTCTGGGGCTAAGCAGATTAGGTTTATTCTAGAATTACTTTTGGAATGTAATAAGGCAAACGCCATTAATGACTTATTTATTTATTGTCATTTAGATTCATCTTATTTATCACGTTAATGAAAGTAGGAAATTATTGGCTTTAAATTTCTCTAAATCCACTTGTTGCTAGGCCAACCTCGGGCACAACAAGGCTCCAAAATTAGGACGCGAATTTACATTTCTACAATATGTGTTTAAATACTACAAATACTTTTCCAGAATTCTCACAAACTTGGCTAACTTTTTGTTTTTCTTTCTTTTTTATTATTCCCATTCCCCAAGGTTGGTTCACACATATTGGCATCATCAGCATACACCAGATCCATAGGCCATCCACCTCATCCTCCTCCAAGAAATCCGAAAAGCAAGGGAAAAGCTAAGATGGACGATATGAGTGGTGTCAGTAAAGACGACGCTGCATATGCCGAGAACGTGGAAAATTCCGATGGTCGAAGCACTCCGGCACCAAATGATTTAGTCTTACGGCTGGAATAGAAAATACTTGAATTGCAAAGGGAGCTCGAGCAGGTCCGCAACTTGGCAAACCTCTCCCTCACCCTAAACGTCCTAGATATCAACCACCACAACACCCAAAACCCATTACCTCTTCAAAACACACCAAACCAACGTCCACCAAATCCTCCCGCACCCCACCAATATGTAACACCTCCCCAAAATCCTAATCCTTTACCCATACCTACACCCCCTCAACACCAGCATATCTCGACTCAATATCTACAAACCACTTATCATACTCCTCAGAATACCCCACAGCCAATCCCCGATCCTCAAAATTCAACAAATGATCACCACTATACCCAAACCCCCGACATTCATCAAAACAATCCCATATATGTGGATACCCTACCCCACTCCACCCAATGAGTCTCATATACACAAGAATGCACCGAGAAGGACCTGCTCATTAAGAACATGGCATAAGAGCTCAAGAAGGTCGCAAGCCGAGTCTAGGGTGTTGAAGGAGATAAAGGAATCCAAGGTCTGAATTATGAGGACCTGTGTATTCAGCCAGACATGGAACTGCCGAAGGATTACAAACCTCCTAAGTTCGAAATATTTGATGGAACGGGCTACCGAAAGGTACATTTAAAAACTGAATGTGACAAGCTCGTAGGGGTTAGAAAGGACGAAAGGATTTGCATGACGCTATTCATGAAAAGACTCACTGGAGACGCCCTATCTTAGTACATAAGTAAAAATCCAAAGAATTGGGCTAATTGGGTAAGAATGGCATCATACTTAATGGATAGATTCATATTTAATACAGAAAATGCACCAGATGTCTTATACATACAGAATGTCAAGAAGTAGCCAACAGAGACTTTCCGTGAGTATACTACTCGGAGGAGGTCATAAGCAGGAAAGGTCTAGGCTTAGCATTGCCTTCTCTTTGCATGAGACTAAGCCCTGTCTCAATAGTTGCATGAGGCTAAGCCCTACCTCTCCATTTGCATAAGGCTAAGCACTGCATTCTCTTTGCATGAGACTAAGCCATGCCTCAATCATTGCATGAGGCTAAGCCCTACCTCTCCATTTGCATAAGGTTAAGCACTGACTTCTCTTTGCATGAGACTGAGCCATGTCTCAATCCTTGCACAAGGCTAAGCCATGTCTCTCTCTATTTGCATAAGGCTAAGCACTGTCTTTCCTTTGCATGAGACTAAGATCTGTCTTAATCCGTGCATGAGGCTAAGCCCTGCCTCTCTATTTGCATAAGGCTAAGCACTGCATTCTTTTTGCATGAGACTAAGCCATGTCTCAATCATTGCATGAGGTTAAGCCCTACCTCTATATTTGCATAAGGTTATGCACTGACTTCTCTTTGCATGAGACTAAGCCATGTCTCAATCCTTGCACGAGGCTAAGCCACGTCTCTCTCTATTTGCATAAGGCTAAGCACTGCATTCTCTTTGCATGAGACTAAGCCATGTCTCAATCATTGCATGAGGTTAAGCCCTACCTGTCCATTTGCATAAGGTTAAGCACTGACTTCTCTTTGCATGAGACTAAGCCATGTCTCAATCCTTGCATGAGGCTAAGCCATGTCTCTCTCTATTTGCATAAGGCTAAGCACTGTCTTTCCTTTGCATGAGACTAAGATCTGTCTTAATCCTTGCATGAGGCTAAGCCCTGCCTCTCCATTTGCATAAGGCTAAGCGTTGTCTTCTCTTTGAATGAGACTAAGCCATGTCTCAATCATTGCATGAGGCTAAGCCCTACCTCTCCATTTGCATAAGGTTAAGCACTGACTTCTCTTTGTATGAGACTAAGCCATGTCTCAATCATTGCATGAGGCTAAGCCCTACCTCTCCATTTGCATAAGGTTAAGCACTGACTTCTCTTTGTATGAGACTAAGCCATGTCTCAATCCTTGCACGAGGCTAAGCCATGTCTCTCTCTATTTGCATAAGGCTAAGCACTGTCTTTCCTTTGCATGAGACTAAGATCTGTCTTAATCCTTGCATGAGGCTAAGCCCTGCCTCTCCATTTGCATAAGTCTAAGTGTTGTCTTCTCTTTGAATGAGACTAAGCCATGTATCAATCCTTGCATGAGGATAAGCCCTGCTCTCCATCTGCTTAAGTCTAAGCACTACCTTATCCTTGCAGAGACTAAGCCCTGTCTCAATTCTTGCATGAGGCTAAGCCTTGCCTCCTTATTTGCATAATGCTAAGCATTGCATTATCTTTGCATGGGACTAAGCATTGTCCCAAATCTTGCACGAGACTAAGAACTGTCTCTCTTTGCATAAACACATATATTACTCTATTTTAATCTCGCATGGTTCTCTTCTCACGGGCTAAGCTCTGCCCTTAAATTTACACAAGACTAAGATATGTCTTGTTGTCACCTTTAGAATCATGTCTCTGCACTTCATCCGCTGAAATATAGCAAACTTGTCCGAAGGTTTCATAGTCTGAGGGCATCATCCTCATAGCTGGAAGACAGCATGCCATGGCTGAGGATCTCTCAAACTTGCACATCATTATTGAAAGGCGTCATGGTTCGAGGACATCATCTTCATGGCTTGTGAATCCCTTACCATACAATTCATAGCCCGAGACGTCATAGTCTAAGGACGTCATCCTCACCGTTTAAAGACAATCTTCATAATCCAAAGAGAATTTTCATCATGTCTAAGTTTACGCAATAATTTATACATATGTGCATGCAGTTGTATTTTTGTAAACTTGAAGGTGATCCGGTAAGTAACCGTTATCCAAACTGGGAGCAATCTCGCTCTAGTTTCCATCAACATCCTTCAAATTATTTCAAACATAATTGTTCATCATCCATTACCCGACTTCATTTACCCATAACCGTTTCAAACCCCAATTAACCTTACTTGGAACATTTTGTCCATTCTTGCAACGACTCCATTGGTTTACTCCAACATTGGATCCAGAACTACACACGTCCTGATTCCTGTAAACTAGGGATACGTAGGCAGCTCAGAAACCAAATTTGCGGCCTATATCCTGCAAATCACCCTATTCGGTCAAAATTATTCATCATCTCTTTACACCGATAACTCTTTCATCCTTCCCGGGTAAAGAGGGGCAGCTGTTGATACCCAATTTTTTCCCATAGATATTTTTAAAATACATATATACCTTCAAAATTGTGCATGAGCATCAACAAGCCTTTTCATAATTTTTAATAATTTTTAAAGGTTTTAATCAATTTATTCCGACATTTTTATTATATAAATAATTACTAATTGCATCGCAAATAATTTTATAATGATAATTATTTTTCATCATCTATATCCATATTAAGCATCAAATATTTTATATATACTTATTATAATTGTATTTTTTGCATCCTGAGACTAAAATTGCATATTTTGCAATAATAGCCCATATATATACATAATTACATTATTTATATAGAAAATGACTTTTTATATTTCTATAATATCAATTAACTATTTTAAATAATTTTCATGCACAAATAGCATTTTTTGTTATTTATTAATTATTTGGTATAAATTATTTTACTAATTTAATTTAGTGTTTAAAATCTAGCCCTTTTTTCTTAATTAATTTTCGGACCCAACCCAATGCCCCCAGACCCAATACCCATACCCGTTCAAACTCAAAACCATAACCTTTCAAAGCCAGACCCAATTCCCTCTTTAAAATCCCAATCGTTGATCTCTGAAGATCAACGACTCACAATCACCCTACCCCTTTAAACTAACATACCCCTAACCGTAATTCATTTTACCCAACCCACCGTCTCTATACACTCCCTCTCCTTCATCTTCTTCCTCTCAAAACCCTAGCGCCGTCACCCCAAATCCCTCTGATTCCAACCCCTTTGCCATATTAGTCTTATCTAGTGACTGGCTACCCGTTTTGGTGTTACATAATACATTGCCTAAAATGGCAAGCAGATCTGGAAGGATTCTAACCAAATCTGGTTTCAAATATCTAACCTATTGATTATTTTTGTCTATGTTCATTCTAACCTCGGTGAGTACGAATATTTCCATATATCTTGTAGATTCTTACTTAACCCCAAGGTAGGGTTTTCAGGTCTTTGATTCAAACCAGATTTGGGTCAAACTTTGGTTTGTATTAATGTTATTTTTGTCTATATTCACTTTGTTACTCTTAAATCTACCTATTTTTTGTTAAATCTTTTACTCACCCAAATTAGAGTTTCAAACCTTCTTTAATCGAACCAGATCTGGTTCAATCCTATGATTTTCTTTAATAACTCCATGTCTATGTTCTTTTATTAAAACATTCGATTCTTTGCCTTTATTTCTCTATAAAGTTTTGTTTACTTAAAATTAGGGTTTTCAGATCCTAATTGAATCAAATATGATTCGATTCTTTTTGTGTTTTGAATAAACTCATGTCTACATTCATTGTATGCCGCATGTGATTATTCCACCCTTATGTCTCTGTTGATTTTATGGTTTACCTAATAATTTGAAATCTTTTACTGATATTTTAATATTTCCTTTCTTGTATGGTACTCATATTTTCCTTATTCCGTTCGATTTACCCTGTTCTCATTATTTCCTTTACCTTATTTTAACCTTGAATCTGACTGTTGATTTATTTTATATGATACTTACCTTATTCTAAGTAGTACTTGCCTGCTTACTCGTTAATTGACTAAACCCTAACTTCAACTGATTCTGGGAATTATTTTCATTCCTTATTTGTGTATGCTTGATTTATTCCCTTATTTGTCTGCCTAATTGAATACTATTTAAACCCTTTCCCCCTCCCCTTGAAAAAGGACTCAAACTCTCATACTCTCACTAAAAATACTTAGTTCTGTCACTCTGATTCTGTGCTTATTGTTTATGGTCTTGGCCGGCTGAAAGCCAAGGCCAAGTGATTCTGGAACTTAACTGATGTGGCATATGTACGTGCTTTCTTGCTTAATTTGTATACCCTAATCCCTTGCAGATTTCATTCTCCATGCTTTCATAATATGTGCTGCTTGACTAGCATGTTTTAATTCCAAATAAGATTCTACTATGTTATATGATTCTATGATCTCATCTAGTCATATAAGTGACACTGTTAACTTAGGATTAAGTCATTTTTGAATAATATGAATCCTCTTATAAGCTAGCTTGATGTTCAAACTTGTCCAGGCACCCTGTTTGTTAATCCTGCATCTATTATGAACTTTGCTTATTACCAGCATGAAACTAGTTATTCCGTATAGTTATTGAATTCATGTGACACTAGTTATTCTATATAGTTGTTAAGTTCATGTGACATGACAATTTATTTTCCTTGCTTCTGTGATTAAAATGGTTGCCCTAAGTGTCAACATGCTCATTTAGTATAGTTATTGCTTCTGTGATTAAAATGATTTCCCTAAATATCAGCATGCTCATTTAGTATAGTTAGGTTTCTTTTCTGGTTTAACCTATTTAAAACTATGTAATTTGTAAACTTTGTACTTCTTCCTGTAATTCCATGTTCTAAACCTTGTATCTTCTGAAATCAAATTGTTTTGAAATCTGCCCCCCTCTACTTCCTGTTATATGCTCATTTGAAAACTTTCACTTTTAGTCCCTTAGGTTCTTAACCACCCCAGTGTGGGCACTACTCAGGGTGCACATGAAACTCCTGTGATTTGGGACACACTGGGAATTGGTCCCTAATCTCTTGTGAGCTATCTTCTGAATGTGTAGTTTGGTGTGAGCATTGCCATGGGTCCCTGAGTCCCTTGGTAACTTTGACACACTAGAAACCTGGTTATAATGTGTTATGGGTGAATCACTATGTTGTGCTTCAAAGTTGTTATCGTTGGAAAGCCTGGTTCCCAAGTTTATTTGGGCCTAATGAAGGCTCCCTATAGTAAATCTTATTACTATTATTCATTTACCATTCTGGTCTGTAATAAATTTGTAATGAATAGACTCTGGGGACATTTAGTAAAATCGGGGGGTTTTGTTATTTCCTTTTGTTAAACGGGGTAGAAATCCTGCCTATAGGATTTAGTTGTACTGTTAATTCTGCTCATTTGTTAAAAAAACTGTATGAGTTCTACATTAGTCTTATAAATCCTACCTATTGGACTTTCGTGATGGTACTAATTCTGAGTTCTATATTTCCATATTAGAAATCATGCCTAACGGTTTGACATTAAATTGACATCACAAAAGGGAATAAAACCTATCTCTGTAAATAAAATTAGTGCTACACCTAGAAATCATGTCCATAGGTCTGTAATCATTAAACTCGTAGAAATCATGCCTATAGGACTCTATTGATCGCTTCTGAATTGAATCGTCGGTGCCAATCACTTGGGCAATATACCTGTAGGATTTAATTCTGGGTTTATAATTGTGCTGTAATACTGCCTGAAGTGCCCAGATTGTACTGAATAAAACCAGTACGCAAACAAATAGGTCTTAACGCTCGCCTTAATAAAACTGTCTCTGCATCTGTTCTTCTCACATAGAAATCCTGCCTATAGGACTTTAAAGTTAATAAAGTTTGCTGAATCAATCGCGTGCCTTTGTTGTTTATGTGTAGAGGTCAGTATGAGCCCATACTTGTTTTTATCTGAAAGTTCTATTTGTTTTGCTTATTGCCTAGATTTTACATTTTTGAGCAACATAGGTTGGGTGTAGAACCATCCCAAATAGAAGTCCTAACCCCTCGACGGGTAGTGCCCGCATAGGGAACGAGGTAGAACAAATAGAACGCTTAAGTAACAACTAAAAGATAGTACTCAGGTAGTAAGGAGATGATAGTCTGTGCGCTAATGCTATGAGTAGCACCCCGACTTGAGGGAGTTACAAAGTTTTTCATGGGGTGATCCTATATGCTAAAAAATTTTGCCCCCCCCCCCATTCCTGTTTTAGAATAAATCGAGTATTTTATTTGTCCAAATTGCTTTCTTATAGACTAATTCGCTTAATTCAAGTTTGGTTGGGACCCACCGTTATAGACCTCGATGGGTGCCTAACACATTCCCCTCAAAGTAATTTGAGCCCTTACCCGATATCTGGTGATGTAAACTGGTTATATGAGTTATCTTCTCTAGGTGCCCTAACTCACCTTAATCCGTTAGGTGGCGACTCTCTCAATTCCAATTCCTACCCTCTCAAAAGGAGTTGTCCCAAAATGTCGAAATAGGATTTCGCGAGAAAAAGAGGGCTCGACAACCTGCACATGAAACGATAAGGTAAAATATAGCACACACTTAACAAGTTCTCCACTCAAATTACCCCTGATGTTTTCTTTTATTAGTCATAAATAATCCACCAATACACCGATAACAAAAACCCGCACTAGCAAACAAACACGCAATCCAATTGTAGACGGTGGGCTCCCCGACTTAGCTTTAAGACACCATCACATAAATGTAGAGCCCACACAGATTGCTCCTCCTCAATTCCATGATCTTGCACGTTCAACCTGCCAAATTTCTCATAGTCTCTTGTTAAACTTTTCATGAACGTTCCAATCGCATACTCGACCTTTTACCGGGTAGTAAGTAGAACTCTTCGTATAAAATTAATTAGAATCAAGCAACTGGTAGCCTTCTAACAAGAGATAACCCAACTGTGGAATTCCATACCAACATCTTCCAATGATGCTGCACTAGTTATAACTACCACGAAATCAGTAAACTTCCTAAGCTCATGCTCGTTCACCAGTTGTACACGTCTATTCATTCCTCATTGACATTAACTGAAACTCCGACAATACATTCAAAACTCGAAGTCACGCCGTATCCCGTAATGATAATGAAGCCCTTACACCCCTAAAAACTCCAAGGAAACTTCTTTTCGTCATATTCAACCTTCCTCGGCACTGTAGCCACAATTCCAAATAAAATCCGTATACCTAGTGACTGTCCACAATGATTCGCAAATTGCTCTAAACTTTTCTCAAGGCATGTTGCGATCCTACCGTAGAATCCATATGCTACTCTACCACTCCTATTTCGTTCAAACCATATCCTTTAAGAAACTCATTGACGTGTGCTTTTCCTGCTTGACCTGATAGCAATTCAAGCACCGCGAGACACCTCCCACCATGTCCTTCCTCATCCTTCGCTACCCAAATGCTGCCTCAAATCAAAATCCAGCTCTGTATCACCTTAACTAATAAATTGCTACCAACTCCAAGACTCCTCAAATATCATCTTTCTCGAGTTAAGATCATTAGAAGCACCGATTCAACTCTGAAACTGCCATACACCGCCATCTCTGACAACCGCTTCCCACGCACCATTTCACAACACCCTGCCCCGAAGAAAAATCAAGAAAACCATAACACTAGGGAGCCTTAATGCGTTCAAACAAGGAAGACGACTGCAAATCACAAATGAGAATTCCACCACGCTCGAAAATATCAAGTCTCTTTACTCCATCAACCAAAACCCAAACAACAATAGTCTGATTGCCTTTCCTCCGGTGGAATTAAATGCCAAACCTCTAAACCATGCACTGTAAAAATCCTCCTTTCGAGTCATTCACTGTCTTGCCACGTAAACAAGCACCCTACAATTACACCAACACCGTGTGATAACAATGCATGTACATAATAGCAAGCTATTCATAGCCTCAAAACCATAGGAAATACAAATACTGAGCTGAAACGACAGAATGTCCTTCCGCAAGCCGTTGATAATAGCATGCCCGAATATGCACGAAAAAACATCATGCACCACGTCTGGAGTACCACTACGACTCCTTGATGCCCAATTGATAACAAGCGATTCACTTTGCCTAAGATTGAGTGGGAAGGAAATAAAGGCATGAGCCTAAAAGGAATCAAATCGCACGATGAGGAATAAAAAAGGGAAGTGCTCCTAACAACCCTGTAGCCTCCCAAAGATAAGTACAGACATCTCCGTACCGATCCGCAAGACTCTACCACACTTGTGCATGACTTGTGAGACCTAAGTGGACCTACTGCTCGGATACCAAGCTATCACGACCCA
The DNA here is from genome assembly GCA_005239525.1 of Nicotiana knightiana. Lineage (NCBI taxonomy): Eukaryota > Viridiplantae > Streptophyta > Magnoliopsida > Solanales > Solanaceae > Nicotiana > Nicotiana knightiana. The sequence continues at coordinate 69,068 of ML370363.1, forward strand.
AAATCCACTATAGATCGTGATAGCGCCTACCATCACCGTCACGTAAGCCAACGATGATGAATCAACTTAATTTATTTATTTAGTATTTTGGAATAAAAATTTTCATTAATTAAATAGCGTGAAATAGAATTTACAGGGTAGAATGATAATAATTATGTGAACTAATGCTAAATAGCTACTAGGAACCCCCAAAACCCGATGTCACAAGTGCACGCGCATCTATTAATGGGTACAACAATAATACAACATCCATCTGAAATACAAGTTAAACGGGAAAGATAAATGACTATGATGGAGACTCTGTATGATGCGTATCGTAACAAGAAAGTGTAGCTTATCGTAAAGCCCCACAATAGTCGCGCCTCTGCACCCAAAAGTCCACCAGAAATGGGCATAACTCTCTCATACGACCTTACATTTCGACGATTCTTGTTGCTATGGTTCCGTAATTACAATACAACACTAATGGTTCAATCCAATCAAAAATCAAAGGTTTTTTTCTCAATATAGTACCCTTTATATCCAAAGAAACGTCGTTGAAACATCAAATAAGAGCGCGATACAACCCAAACACTTCCGAAACACACTCGAGGTCCTCGGGACCCTATCCAACTACACAAAAAACATAACACCAACCTACTTGAGGCCTCTAATCACGCCAAACAACACCAAAACCATGAATCAACGATCAAATCCTTCTTTTAACTTTAAGACATTAAAAATTTGACGAACGCGTCCGAATCACACTTGAACATTTCGGAATAACACCAAACTTTACGCATAAGTCATAAATCACAATGTGAACCTATTCCAAGGCTTGGAATCCCAAACGGACATCTTTAACACCAAAGTCCACTTTAAATTAAACCTAGGAATTTCTAAAACCTTTTAACTGTTAACTTTTTGCAATAAGCGTCGAAATGCTCCTAGGCCACCCGATGCTCAACGCGAACACAAGTGGAAGTCCAAAATCATCATACAACATATTGAAAACCTTCAAATCCTTATTATGAGGTTTTTCACTTAAAAATCAAACCTTAGTCAATTCTTCCAACTTAAACCTTCCGAAATTAGAATTTTCTTGCCAAATCAATTCCGACCACATGTACAAGTCATAATACCTGAAGTGAAGCTACTCAAGGACTCATACCGCTGAACGACACGCAATAGGTCAAAACGACGGTTCGGGTCGTAACATTCTCCTCCACTTAAATATACGTTTGTCCTCGAACATGCTAAGGATTTTTCTGGAGTTGTCCAAAATAACTCTTTAACACCTAGTGCACCTGCCTGTGCCACCATAACCCAGTTGAACATAATAACTTGAGCCAGAATGAAGATCCTTCCCTTTTGTTTATTCAATAAGACTTATAACAAACTTCCGACATCCAGAGTTCGCTACAAGACCTGATTCCGACATACGAACATTGTACCCAACATGACCATGCTCCTCCAATGAAATCACATCATGCACCACATAAGTCGTTGACCATAATAACATCCTCCGACCACAATGGCCAAAATCTCAAGAACCGGATGCCCGCAATATACCTCATAACACATATAAGCCATCTTTAAATATTCGCAATACTGCCACGGTGGAAAAGATGTGTAGGAACTCATACCCACCTGTCGCATCAACGAATCATTGAGTCTCTCCCCTTAACAAGAACCATTACCTAATTCTGAACTGAATAACATTATTTTGTCTTTAATGTACCTTATATAAATCCGATTGCACCAATTTCAGGTCAAATAACCTCATCTCACCCAGTACAAGCTGCTCCGACAATGAGCCACCTCAAACACTGACCAATACCTTATATGACGCCATCGATGCGTCAATACTTACAACTTGAATATGAGTCATAAGGAAGAAAGAACTGTGGAAAAGAACTACCTAGCCCGCGTAAGGAATACAACGGTTGAATAGACGCCATGAACCCTTCTCAAAGAATGACAAAGAAAATACAAAAGGATAGATATAAGGGACCGTACTCAACACCTCACTATTACGGCATGCAACCCGTTCCACACATGATACCNCGAACTGTGGAAAAGAACTACCTAGCCCGTGTAAGGAATACAACGGTTGAATAGACGCTATGAACCCTTCTCAAAGAATGAGAAAGAAAATACAAAAGAATAGACATAAGGGACCGTACTCAACACCTCACTATTACGGCGTGCATCCATTTCCACACATGATACCATTGCGGTGTGTAACCCGATCCAAACAACATACTCGTGGCGTTGTGCCACTCAATCCACACATAAAAATAAATAAGAAATACACATCAAGCCAAAATGCTTATACCTACGAAATGCCTGAATATCGACCACAAGAATGACAAGTGCATAATTACAACCTTGGGGAGATGGATAGCGACATGCGCTATAAAACTCAAGAACGCCTAAGGTGAAATAACGACAAGATACACAGGACCATAACCAAAGAAATAGAGCACCTCTGAATCATAACCTCCCCCGTCGGCAACACCAAAATCTCCATACTTGATTTCCATCTCTAACAATCAGATGACTAACACATCACACTTATACGATCTTCACGTGCGATATACTCCCACGACCTTTTGCACCAGGTAGTAAAATATGAACATTAATGGCCATCGACCATGCCATTTCCATAGTGTTAGAAAAGCATCCGCATTTCAATACCCAACACTTCTTCCACAAAACAGACCATCCCCGCATTTCCCAAAAATAATGCCAGCATACTCTGAACACCTTAAACCTTCCCCCGCTCCTCCGAGTTTGTGGCATTCTTATCAAAATTGAGCTGCAACCTTGATCCTCAATTTCCAATCTCCATACCACTCACTACACCCATCATTCAACTATGCGAGAGTACAAGAATTTCATCAAAATCCCCTGAAACACAAGTAGAATAAACACTTCATCGGCTAGAACCCCATTTCGCTCCACTTATTTCGAACGAAAAATTGCAACATGCAGCCAAATTCCCATAATCGCAGGAAATCAAACCTCCATTTGTAGTCTAAACTGCCATAATTCTTTCGGAATCCATTGACATAATAGAACCATTAGAATCAAATGGCTCCAAATCAATCAAATCATGGAGGCTTCCAATCTCACACGTGCAGCCACAAATCACATGAATAGTCTTACCACTACGAAGGAACTAATCATGTCTTTAACCATTCCGATCCAAACCACTACTAGGCTGACTCACCTTCTTCTGATTTCTCCTTGACTTGCCTTCAGAATCAATACGTATATTAAATCTTATAACGAATCCCAATAAAAACTCATCCTGAGCGGCACAAATTGCGGGACTATGTTGTTTTAATACCCATAAGCCATCTCATACCCTCCTCGTGCACTCTATAGTATCTCCAACTGATACACCTACGTTGATTAGATCTTCTGCGAATCTGAAGTTGTTTCTCCCACTTATAAAATATTTCCCGCAGATCAAATGATAAAATAGAAACTTCCCCAAGTATTCCTGACACTCTGCTACAAAATTCCGGTCTTCAGTCACATAACGAACCCTAAAATCCTTAGACACTACACCTTAAATTCTTGAACCCACTAGGACCGTTGTTGAGAGTCACCCACTTTGACCTAGTCCCAAAAATAACCAAACCCCAACGCTCTGCTAGCACATGAAAACCCTCTCAAAGACGCAACCGACTAAATTCTTTTCCTTGTACATCACATACACAAGAAGCATAAACTCTGAGTCTTCCCAAAACCTGCACGTGAACCGATAAGGAAAAATATAGCACATATTTAACAAGTGCTCCGCTAGAATTACCCTTGATGTTTTCTTTTCTTATTCATAAATAATCAACCAATGCACCGATAACCAAAACCGCACAAGCAGACAAACACGCAATCCAACCGTAGATTGTGGGCTCCCTGACATAACTTTAAGCTACCATCACATAAATGTAGAGCCCAAAAAGATTCCTCATTCTCAATTGCAATGATCTCGCCCCTTTAACCTACCAAATTTCTCCTATTCTCTTGTTAAGCTTTTCATGAACATTCCAATCGCGTACTCGACATTCTACCAGGTAGTAAGTAGAACTCTTCTTACAAAATTAATCAAAATCACGCAATCAGCAGCCAGCTCACAAGAGATGACCCAACTCTGGAATTCCATACCAACATCTTCCAACGACGCTGCTAGTTTCAACTACCACGAAATCAGTAAACCCTCCTAAACCCATGCTCATCCACCAGTTGTACAAGTTTGTAAATTCCCCATTGACATCAACTGAAACTCCGACAATACATTCCAAACTCGAAGTCACGCCGTATCCCATAACAATAATCAAGCCCTTACACCACTAAACACGCCAAGCAAGCTTCTTTCTGTCATATTCAACCTTCCTCGGCACGGTAGCCACAATTCCAAATAAAATCCCTAGACCTAGTTATTGTCCACCATGATTCCCAGATTACTCTAAGATTTTCTCAAGGCATGTTGCTATCATACCGTTGAATCAATATGCTACTCTGCCACTCCCACTTCGGTGAAACCATCTCCTTTAAGAAACCCCTCGACGTCTGACTTTCATGCTTGACCTGCTAAAAATTCAAGCACTTCGAGACACCTCCCACCATGTCCTTCCTCATCCTTCGCTACCCAAATGCTTCCTCAAATCAAAATCCACCTCTATAGCACCTAAACTAGTAAATTTCTACCAACTCCAAGCGTCCTCGACGATCATCTTTCTCGAGCTAAGAGCATTAGCAGCACCGATTCAGCTCTGAAACTTCCATACACCACCATCTCTGACAATTGCTTCTCAGGCACCATTTCACAACACCCTGCTATGAAGGAAAATTAAGAAAACTATAACACTAGCGAGCCTTAATGCGTTCAAATAAGGACGATGACAACACATCACAAATGAGAATTCCACCACGCTCGAAAATATCAAGTCTTGTTACTCCATGAACCTAAGGCCAGACATCCACAATATGATTTCCTTTCCTTCGCTAGAATTAAATGTCGAACCTCTAGACCATGCACTGTGAAATCCTCCTTTCGAGTCATTCACTGTCTTGACACATAAACAAGCACCCTACCCTTACACCAACACTGTGAGATAACTATGCATGTACATCATTGCAATCTGTGCATAGCCTCAAAACTATTTGAAATATAAATAATGAGCGAAAATGACAGAACGTCCTTCCGCAAGGCGACGATAATACCCTGCCTGAATACACACGAAAAAACATCCTGCACCATGGATGCAGTACCCCTACAACTCCAAGATGCCCAATTGATAACAAGCGATTCACATCGCATAATATTGAGTAGGAAGGAAATAAAGGCTTAAGCCTCAAAGGAATTAAATCACATGATAAAGAATCAAAAAGGGAAGTGCCCCTAACAACCCTGTAGCCTCCCAAAGATAAGCACAATACAGAAATCTCTATGCTTATCCGCAAGACTCTACTAGAGTTTCTCATGACTCGTGAGACCTAAGTGAACCTAGTGCTCGGATACCAAGCTTTCACGACCCAAAATCCATTATAGATCGTAATGGCGCCTAACATCGTCGTCAGGCAAGCCAACGATGATGGATCAACTTAATTTATTTATTTTAGTATTTTGGAATAAAAATTTTCATTAATTAAATAGCGTGAAATAGAATTTACATGGTAGAATGATAATAATTATGTGAACTACCATGCTAAACATCTATTAGGAACCCCCAAAACCTGGTGTCACAAGTGCACGAGAATCTATTAATGGGTACAACAATAATACAACATCTATCTGAAATACAAGTTAGACGGGGAAGATAAATAACTCTGATAGAGACTTTGTATGCCGCGGATCGTAACAAGGAAGTGAAACTTACCGTAAAGTCCACGCAACAGTCGTGCCTCTACACTCAATGGACCACCAGAAACCTATATGTATACCTGCACAATAAGTGCAACATGTACAACATAAGTACGTAAATCAACGCGTGCCTAGTAAGTATGTAGCCTAACCCCAGAGAAGTAGTGACGAGGGGTCAACATCGACACTTATTAGTGGTCTAACAAGATAGATACAGTAAGAACTACACAGATATGAGGCAGAGTAAATGAATGAAATAAACAAGAATAAATACAGGGTTCAATCTTCCTCTCGGCCGCAAACTCAAACTCTTGAGTAGCAGTTACCTCCTTAACCGGAGTGTGTGTGTGTGTGTAATGGATTTCACCAGATAGATTGTCATGATTCAAATTAGGAAAATTCCCGAATACACTAGCTTCTTGAGAAATATTACGCACGATTCCATAAGAGTATTTTATAGAAATGTCATGGCGTACGGCCCGATCCCTTCATAATCTGGTACATAACAACATATACATCTATTATATTTCCGAGGAGAATGGACCACCCCCATGAGAGTGTGATACATAATCTTGCAGAGGCGTATGGCCCGACCCAACAATTATGCGCACTACCGAAGGTCGAATTACACGAATCATAGATCTACCTATTACACTGCCGAGGCAAATTGCCCGATCCCATTATAATAAGAAGCTTTAATGTTTGCTTGACCCCACCCACAAATAGACGTGTGAGTTATATATTTTAAGGGGAACCTCCCAATGAAAACGCATAATGTGGAAGAAATTCGCAAGGAGAGTACAATTATTCCGCGGCTAATCATGAAGGCCGTAGAAATATCTACAATAGTAAATCCACCATTATACACAAGTCTAGTCTCATGTCGTAATGTGAAATAAAGGAATTAAACGGGCAAAGATAACTCATATAGTACAATTATAACATGGTGTGAACCTAAGGCTACCCGGTCAATAACATGAATCTAGCTACGTACAGACTTTCATCACCTCGTGCGTACATAGCCCCCTCAACAAGTAGCACATATCAAATACATCACCTAGTGGGTAGTTTCCCCCTCACAGAGTTAAACATGAGATTTACCTCACTCTGAAGTTCCATAACCGACTCCAAAACCTCTCTAACACCTCAAACCGATGTATGTCGCTCCAAAATTAGTCAAACAATGTGCAATATATACTATAATGCCCATAATTAATCAATTTATAACAATTCCCAGCTTCACTCGAAAAGTCAATAAAGTCAACCCTCGGGCCCATGTGCCAGGATTCCATCGAAAATAATTGTTACCCATACCTTATATAGTGTGTATTTCGAAAATCATCCAATTTCATCCATGAATTTACCCTCAATTCAAGGATTTACCATCTCATAACTTTGGGGCTCAAAAGTCCAATTTTTATAATCCAAACAGGGATAGAAATAATAACCAACGAAAATAGTCATGGAAAAACATCAAAATAAAGGTCAAATATTTAGCCCATTATTGAGTGATGTTCGGGCAAAAATATAGTTTCACATTGTTGCCTCATGTTCTATTGGGTTTTAATCGTCTTTTGAGTATTAACTATATATTTTGTGGTTAATATTATATTTTAACTGTGTAAGAATAAAGTCATGTGAAGATCAAGAAATTTGGAATAAATTAAAAACAACGTGAAAGAAAAAAAATGAAAAAAAAAGTAATATAAAAGGAGAGGGGCACCCTTAGGAGTTTGTCCCACCAAGTGGAGAGAACAAAGTTTTAATTCAAGGAAGTAACACAAAAGCAATTGAAGCTAAAGAAAATGTGAGAAGCTACTGTTTTCAACCCCAGGTCCAGCGCTGGGCGCTGGCCTGGACGCTTTGTTGCGGGAATTTTCCTACTTTGCTCGGGACGAGGTTATTTCAGTCCTACAGGACTTTAACTCGTATAAAAGGGGTACTAAACCTATTTTTTAAGGGATCTAACATATTTTGAAGGGGAATTCACGTGGAGGAACACACACTACGTTTGGAGGAGGCTTATAACTAGTTTTTCTTCTCTTCTCTTCTTTTAATCTCATAGATTATTATTTCTAGAGTTTTAGGTACTACATGAACGATGTAGTTTGAATATTAAATTGCTCTTATTATTCAATCTTCCGCTTAATTATTTGATTTCTTGATCACCAATTGAATATTATCTACTATCTATGATTGAACTCGGGAGAGGGAATTTTCATTGCAAATAAGATTGAGTAGAGCAAGATCATAACTCGTACGGGGAGTGTATTTGTGGTTAGGATAGGAATATACCTAATCGCCTTGCTTGGTTACTATACATGAATTATTAATGTGTTCTTGTTAATCCTAATTCCATAGGAATATAGGCGTTAGGTTAGCTTGAATAGACAAGTAGTACTTTGGAGAAGGCTACGAGTAATATTAACTCTGTCAACCAATAAACCAGATAAATTGATTAGACAATTCAAGTGAAAGACTCAACGAGATTGTTAGCTAACCTATAGCTCTAGAATATCAGCTCTTCTTGAATTTGTCTCTTAAATTTTGCTAACTTGTTTCTTTAATTTCTTATTTGTTACTCTAGATGAATTATAGTTAAATACTCATATTTTAGGATTCGCTTGAATATATTAATTGCTTGGTTTAATTTAGTTGATAGTTAATCACAATTCCCTGTGGGTACGATATATGGATAGTTAATCACAAGTCCCTGTGGGTACAATCACAAGTATACTTGCATGTGCGTTTGGGAGCAACAAGTTTTGGGCGCCGCTGCCGGGGACTTAGGAATTAACTATTCTACTAAATTGTATTTTTACTTTTCTTTCTATTCACGTTTTTAAATTTTAGCTTAGATTAATATTTTATTATCTTTGTTTACATGGCATCTTGGAATGATAATTGGTCGAATAGTGGTTATTCTTATTATGGCGATCCATGTCAATATTGTGGAGGACCACACATGTGGAAAAGTTGTGAATCTCAATCTTATGAGTGGAATATTTGTAATATGTGTGGTGGTCAGGATGACCATTGGGATGGTTTTCCTAATTTTTATCATCCTTCTCAGAGCTCTTATTGTGCTTTTTCTAATAATATCTATGAGTTTGATATGAGCAAGGATGTGGAGGATATGGAAAGTGTGGATCGTATTATGGACTTGACAAGACAAGAAGCCGAGTAACAAAACATGATGATGAGGGAAATAGCCGAGCAAAAAGATGAAAATCAAAAGGGTATGCAAAGGATTAGTGAAAAACTCATGAGAATGAAGGCCGAGGCAGAGGAAGTGGTTGAAGAGAGAGAGTTCCTACCAGAAGATAATTTAGAAGAAGCAGATATAGTGAGCCAATCTTGGCTAGAGGAACAATCTCAACTAATAAAATTTAATGAGTCTCTTCGTGACGGTCTTCCAAATATGACAGAACAACTTATAGAAGGAAGAATTGAGCTCAGACAAGAGATAGACCAATTTGGCTTAGATATCCATGACCTGCAGACTTAATTGAATAAAAAAGTTGAGGAGTCTGATACCCTACAACCAATTGTTGTAGATATTGGCCAACTTATGAAGCATAAAGAGGAATTCAAACTATTCTATCAAAATATTACTAATAATTCAAGGTTGATGAAGACTGCAAAATTGAGGATGTCAAAAATAATGCAGCTTTAGAGTTGGAGCGTATTGAACATCATCCTAAATACTTTTTGTGTTATTTTTTTGTAGTGTTGTTTTTCTATTTTCTAGGAGTAGAAGCATGGAGTCAAATCCAATAGGCACGTGCAAAAGCGAGAAGGTGGTTGAAACTAAGTGTGAGGTACCCCACAAAAGAATCGTACCTGGGAGAAGCCTGCGTATCCTGTGAGCTGCTAATTCTTCGGCCTTTGGCCTAACAGGGAGTCTATTTTACCCTCTTATTATTTTCAGCGTGCATTGAGGATATTGCACAATTTTAAGTGTGGGGTGAGGAGATTGTCTGAGTGATTTTCTGTGTTATCCTAACTTAGTTGTAATAACCTTTTTTTAAATGTAGTAGTTTTTGTTTTTCTTAAAAAAAGAAAATTAAGAATTTTTTTTAGACTTTTCCCGACGATGGATTTTGTGGATTGCTTTCTTAAGGATTAAAGTCCAATAAAAACCAATAGATATTTTTTTGTTCTAGTTAGGTAATAATCCCCCTTGGTTTTTCTTTTTGTATCGGTTCTTTTCCAGGGGATGTAACTTGAAACGGGTAATTTTTTTATCTTTAGGATTAGATTATTTTTTATTTATTTTAGGAGTAGAAAAAGAGGAAGAAAAAAAATGTTTATGACTTGTTTGATACTAGCATATTTTAGGCCTGAGCTTGAGTAGTACTTTCCTCTGAGTGATTGAGTAATGAATAAAATAGCAAACTTTCTGACACCTAAGCTCAGGGTTGTGACTCTGTATATAGCTTATTCTTATTTTGTTGTTCGCTATGATCCTGTTTGTCTTAGAGTAGTATTAATCCATCTTGATTGATACTTGTGCCATGTGTGGTGAAGTTTCCTTACATATATTCCATGGTTTGCATCTTAGTGTAGAACTTGCCCTGCATGTTATTGAAGCGAAATAAAAGTGTTGCTCTGTTTAGAAGATGATAATAGGCTTTCTTTTATGTGTCTTGTGAATTTTTGCCTTTTCAGATATTGTACCGCTAGTTAGCCCTTTCAGCTTGTAGCCTTTTGTTTGGAAGCCGTATTTTTGCCAAATCCTTTTGTTGAATCCCTAGTTTTTGCACCCTTCTTCCTTGAGCATTGTTGCTTAGACCATGATATTAATTGATAAATTGAAGAAAGGGATGATTAAGTGAAAATGATGACCAATGATAGCTGAAAAGTGATGAAAAAGCTGTTTTGTAAAGAATGTGACATGAAAAAAAAAGGGAGAAAAAAAAGTTGCTTTGAAAAAAAAAAAATAAACGTTCTTGATATGGGAAAATACTTGTGAAACAATTGATGAAGAGAGGACTGGAAAATAAAATTAAGAGATAAAAATAATGGGTGATAAAGTCTAAAAGTGCCAAGTGCTTAGGGAAGTGTAAGTCACTATTATATAGTTCTCCAACCCGTCCCTTAGCCAACATTACAACCCGTTAAAGTCCTATTTGATTCTATTCGAGCATACGTAATTTATAGAGATGTACATAATGGGCAAGCCTATGGTTCTTTGTGCATACATGTGAATTCGTTTGTGAGTGCGAGAGTTGTTCTTTGATGCTACGTCCTTAAATTATATTCATTCTTTGACTTAAGTGCATGGACTATTTATTCTGGTGAGGGCAATTGTTTCATGATAGATAGGTGATGTTATTAGCTTCTTTGATAGAGTAGGTGAGTGAGCTTAGATTTGGTAAATTAGAGTTCGTCTCTAAGGTTAGCAGATTACATGTTTGTTGTTTGTTTGTGACGTGTATATCTTGCACAATGATAAGGAAGTGTATATCTAATGATTTGAATTGCTGTAGAGCCTCATTGTTAATACCAACCGAAGTGGTGGTGTTTCTAGGATTGATTTATTAAGAGTGATTTTAATGCTTACTCGAGGACGAGCAAGAGTCTAAGTGTGGGGTGTTGATGTTCGGGCAAAAATACATATATTTTCACATTGTTGCCTCATGTTCTATTGTTTTTTAATCGTCTTTTGAGTATTAACTATATTATTTTTTGCTTAATATTATATTTTAACTGTGTAGCAATAGAGCGGTGTGAAGATAAAAAAATTTGGAGAAAATTAAATAAAGCGCGAAAGAAAAAAATGAAAAACAAATTACATAAAAGGAGGGGGGACACCCTTAGGAGTCTGTCCCCCCAAAGTGGAGACAACAAAGTTTTAATTCAAGGAAAGTAACGCAAAAACAATTGAAGCTAAAGAAAACGTGAGAAGCTACTGTTTTCAGTGCCAGGTCCAGCGTTGGGCGCTGGCCGGGACACTGTGTTGTGGGTTCCTACTTTGTTCGTGGAGAGCATATTTCAGTCCTACACGATTTCAACTCGTATAAAAGGGGTTCTAAACCTAATTTGTAAGTGAACTAACATATTTTGAAGGGAAATTCACGTGGAGGAACATACACCACGTTTAGAGGAGGCTTCTAACTAGTTTTTCTTCTGTTCTCTTCTTTTAATCTCATAGTTTATTAGTTCTAGAGTTTTGGGTGCTACATAAACGTTCTAGTTTGAAGCTTGAATTGCTATTATTATTTTATCATATTCGTTTATTTATTCAACCTTGCGCTTAATTATTTGATTGCTTAATCACGAATTGAATACTATCTACAAATCTAGGCCTGAACTCGAAAGAGGGAATTTTAGATTTCAAATAAGATTGAGTAGAGAAAGATATTAACTCTTAGGGGGAGCGGATTTGCGGTTAGGATAGGAATATACCTAATCGCCTTGCTTGGTTACATGAATTATTAATGCGTTTTTGTTAATCCTAATTCCATGGGAATATAGGCGTTAGGTTAGCTTGAATAAACAAGTAGTACTTCGGGAGAAGACTATGAGTAATACTAACCCTGTCAACCAATAAACCAGATAAATTAATTAGACAATTTAAGTGAAAGACTCAACGAGATTTTTTTCTAACCCATAGCTCTAGAATATCAGCTCTTCTTGAATTCGTCTCTTAAATTTTGCCAACTTGTTTCTTTAAATTCTTAATTTGTTACTCTAGATAATTATAGTTAAATACTCATATTTTAGGATTCGCTTGAATAGATTAATTGTTTGGTTTAATTTAGTTGATAGTTAATCACAAGTCCCTGTGGGTATGATATCTGGACTTATAATCCTATGTTACTTGTCGACGACGTATAATATATGGACTTATAATTTCGCCAACCTAGTAGGGTTATTATATTTGACAATCGACCTCTTACACTATTTTAAAGTGTAATTTGTGCGTAACAACTTCAACTTCTAATTACAACTGTTTGGAAGTAAGCAAAAACAGTTTAAATGCAAAATATGGAGGTGACTGCGAAGCCTGCGAGCGCAACGACAAGTTTACCTTGAGTCTCCTCGGCAAGAGTCCGCACAGCTACTAACGATCAATACCTGGATGTGCACAAAAATGTGCAGAAGAGTAGTATGACCACACCATAGTAGTGCACAGTAAGTATCAACACAAACCTCGGTGAAGTAGTGATGAATACTAGTCAAGACACCCACTGGTCTAATAAACTGAACAAGTATCAATATAGGAATAAAGGTGTAACGACCCGGCCGGTCGTTCCGAGAGTTTAGCCCTGTTTCCCCCGTGTCTGCTTCATTTTATGTGGTTCAACCTCATTTATATGTGTTGGGTTGGTTGGTTCAGGTTCAGAGTGGTCATGGTGAGCATTGAGGCAATTAGTCTCTCAAGATAGCCTAATGGTTGAGGAAGACAACTAAGAGTTGACTTATTGGTAAACGACCTCAGAATTTAGATTTTATGGCTCAGATAGCTTCATTAGGTGATTTGGGACTTAGGAGTGTGTTCAGATTATTTTTGTGATGTCCGGTGTAGAATTAGGCTTGAATTGGCGAAAGTTAGTTTTTAGCGATTTTCGGTCGGCAGTGGAAAATAAGCTATCGGGGTCGACATGGAATTCTGAAAGTTGGAGCAGGTTCGTAATGTCATTTTGGATGTGTCTGCAAAGTTTCAGGTCAATCGTAGGTGTTTTGGTTGGTTTCGGCGTAGTTGGCAAAATTTGGAAGTTTCAAAGTTCATAGGCTTGAATTTGATGTACTTTTGGTGTTTTCGTGTTGTTTTTAGTGTTTCGAAGGGTCGACTAAGTTGGAATAATTCTATGGGGTGTGTTGGTATGTTTGGTTGGGGCCTCGAGGGCTCAGGATTGATTTCGGATGATTGGCAGGATTTTTGGACTTGGAAATTTGCAGCAATAGTTGTTGATGTGGAAGTTCTAATGTTGACCGCACCTGCGGTCTGGAAGCCGCAGGTGCGATGTCGCAGGTGTGAAAAAGTCTAGGCAGGGGAATTTTTGCAGGTGCGATGTTTGGGCCGCACCTGCGAAGACCCAGGTGCGGAAGGTTGGCCGCATGTGCGGAATTTGGTCTGTTAAGTGGGATTCCGCAGGTACGCACCTGGTACCGCAGGTGCCGGTCCGCAGATGCGACTGGATTTCTGCAGGTGCGGAAAGGACTGGAAGAACAGTATATAAAGTCCCTCCGTGAAATTCATTTCATTTCACCATTTTTGCATGCGAGAGGAGCTCTTTTGAAGGCAGATTGGAGAGGGGATTTGTGATTCTTCAGTGAAGGTAAGTTCTCGGGTTATTATCATCGTTCCTATGCTATTTTAATTCGGATTAGGCTTCTATTTGGAGGATTAAAGTAAGAAAAGTTGGAAAAATAGGAGGAAATAATTGGAATTTCTTTACTGCTATTTTGGGTCGAGTACCCTATTTTACAACTTCGCCCGAGGGGCCTTTCGAGTGGTTCTGCTGAGTGTGGCCGATAAGCGAAGAGTATTGGTGAGGTTCTGTCCGAGGGCCAAGAGTGATGGTGTGGTGATGAGTGATATTAGCGCTTGGGTTGAAGGAGCCCATCCGGAGTCTATACACACCCCTAGTGAGCGCACCGAGTGCCGAGTGCCGAGTGACGAGTGATGGGAGGCCGAGTGACGAGTGATTGGGAGGCATGAGTGATTGTGAGGTGCTGAGTGACTGTGAGGCGTTCCTGAGGGGTTGATTTGATACATGTTTTTCCCCGAGGGGCTACTTATGATTTTACTACTTTCATTCTCATACTAAATATTTCGGTTTGAAGTTGTGAAACATATGCATTCACTAAAGGATTTTTCTGAAGTTGATTTTAAGGCATGATGATTTCACATATCTATGATATACTACTGGAAAGAAAGGCAGTGCCTCTTGTGATTTGATGACATTGATTTTTATGTGTTTCTTGCTGCTCAGACCTGATTTATTTTCATTACTACTGAGTTGGCGTACTCACATTACTCCCTGCACCTTGTGTGCAAATTTAGGTGTTAGGGCAGGGTGAGCTGTCTATCTGTTCCAGAGATTCTCGGAGGTTTGCGAGGTAGCTGCATGCGTTCGCAGTCCTTCTCCCTCTCTTGTTTAATATTATAGAATTTATTTTTGTTGAGTTGTATATTTATGTAACTGCTCATGACCAGTGACTCTGGGTTCTCGAGGGTTTTATTTATTATTCAGTATAGTTTTGACTGTCTTTATCAATGTTTAAAGGAAACTCTTATGGGTAATCAATATAGTAAAGAGGTAAATGGGAGTTTATTATGATTCGAGTGAAGTTTTGGCTGCCCTAGTTCCATGATAGGTACCATCATGACTGGCCTTGATTTAGGGTCGTGACAGTTTGGTATCAGAGCGCTAGGTTACATAGGACCCACCGATCGTGAGCAGGTTTAGTAGAGTCTTGCGGATCGGTACGGAGACGCCTATACTTATCTTCGAGAGGCTGCAGAACCCTTAGGAGAATCTCACACTTTTAAATTCTTGTCGTGTGAATCCATTGTATTCAGCCAAGAGCGTAACTCTTGAATTCCTTCCATGTATTCGAGCGCGCACGAGAGCGCCTGGTATCAGTTGTGCATCGACGGCCTGTGGCTTCCATGGATGACATGTGACTGGCATATTGGTAATGGGCTAGTCTGGAGGACTTGAGGCCAGACTCATTCTGTGGCTTGATTGCTGAGAATATTGTTGTGTGGACACATGTAATTGGGGACTTGTATGTCCGTTTGTATTCTTATTAATGAGAATTGGTGACTAGATGCCTATGTGGTGGGTGTGATTTGATGGTTAGATGTGTTCAACTTGTGAATTGTGTCGAAAGGACTGGCTGGAAATGTGGTAAGATTTATTGAGTGTTTGATTTCTGTCTCGATTTGATATATGGCCTTGAGTTGTGAGTATGTTGGAAGACCTCTCATGTTGTGTAGTTGTGGAGTGAACAGGGTTTCTCTGTTGGGTTATGAGTTCATGGTGATGTCTTTGAGTTGATCATTTTCCCCAGTAACGTTCATGTATTTGATTGACGGTGTATTCCAGCCGTATAAGCACTCCTTGTTATTGTATTCATTGATGGCGCCCTGACATATTCGTGTAGCCAGGAGTAGCATAGTCAGTATCTGAGGATGGCATTATAAGGATTCAGGGAGAAAAGGCTCTATGCCAATTCTCCGAGAGTGAAGTTTGGCTTGGTTCAGTAGCATTCTTGGGATACGTGGTGTCTAGTGAGGGTATCCATGTGGTCAGTCATGTGTGGGTAGAGCTTCCAGAAGCTTGAGATTTCTGTGACCATCGCTCCAGTGTTAGTTCTGCCATCGGCTTCAGTTTTTTACCGCGTATTGTGATGCCTCGAGGGTAGGCGTTGTTGTGTTCAGGTACATGAAGGTGTAGTGACTACGTGTTAGTTATGGTCTTCAGAAGTGTATGGAGAGATAACAATTGAGGCTAAGCGAGCAGGGGTATCTCCTGCGGGTTGTCCCGGGGTGTTTGGTCCCTAGGTAGTTCCGTAATAAGTTCTCTTCTACCCGTAAAAGATATATGTTGTAATTTGAGTTTTGATCGCTTGGGGGAGTTGGTGTGACTATTGCAATGGTGGATGCAAGATTGGCAATTGATTTGAGTGTTAGATGGTTTGGGCCATATAAGCTTATGGAAGATTTAGTTGAATCCCACCACAGCATGGTGGCAGTGTCAATGTGTGGAAATAGTCTTGTTTGTCTTTATCCTTGGCTTTGAGCCAAGTGGGGGAGTTCGTCATTGATAAGTTGGTTACACAATTACACGTGGTATTGGTTTCAGTTTGAGGTATATTGGTAAATCAGTTATGACCTGCATGCTAGGTGTCTGGGAATGTTACGAGTAAGGGAAATTTCTTCGATATAGGTTGTAGTGTGCTTTGTTGGGAAATTTGGGTTCTATTGAATGGTTTAATGGAAATTGTAAAAAGGAGTAGTGTGTGCAGCGTATGGATTTTCTTGTGATTTCAAGTGAGCAGATTAGTTTCCTAATATTTTAGTGTGCAAACGGGTTAGGTCGATTATGTCTATTGGTCAGTGTGATTGAGAATTTACATTAGAGGATGTCAAGACTTGTGGTATTCTACATCATCAGGGATTCTATATATCGGTATCAGGAAGGTGAAAGTAATGGCTTTAGATTCCTGGAAGTCTCTTCATGGTAAATTTTATAATGTGGTGCATTTGGGGATAATTGAGGGAGTATTCAGTTATGAGCCTTAGACGGTATATTTTGTGCTTGGGTCGCGTGTGTTGAGTCTGGGTTGCAAATTTGTGGTATTATGGCGGGAAGAAGTATCAATTTGAAGGTAAGTCAGGAGAAACTTGGGTAAATAGAGCAACTTGGTAGTAGGTCGGATCAGCATGGTAAGGGATACGATAAGTTCTTTGGGGTGTTCATAAGGTGACGAGTTTTTCGGGTGTTTCTTAGCAATGCTCTTGGATTGTTGTGGCCTGCGTAGTTTGGTTGGGATAGAAGAGCTCAGTCATGATGGTTTGGTGTTGTGAAAATGGGATTTCGGATAGTTCCTGGTGGTTTCCATCGGGGTTTAGGGTGCATATTTTCTTATGGCATGTAGTGAATTTGTTTCTAAAGGGGATCCAATGGAAGTTCTTGTCTAGTTCGGTACATAGTTGCTTATGGCTCAGAAAGGGACCATGGAGTTCCCGTGTTTTTCCTAGGTTGGCATGGCGTGTGCGGTATATTGGGTGGAGTCGAGATTTGCATATGTGAAGTCACGGTTCGGTTCCGGAAGAAAGGTCATAAATTCTTAAGCGGCATGGGCAGTTTCAGATGACTAGGTAGATGATATCACCAATTGGTGCAACTTGATGAGGGTATATATTTCAGAAAGAGCAATGTGTTTAAGTTAAAGGTACTTCATTGGTATCGTGGCGCCCTATTGTTGGATCGACTGTTGATATTCAAGGTTGCTTGGTAAACGGAGGAATGATAAGGGGTATCCCTCGTGAAATGAGTGAGTATTTGGGATGTGTTATGTATTCAAGCGGTGGAGTTGTGATCGGATATGGTAATCTGTACGTTTCATGGATTTTGAGACTGAGAGTTCTCATAAACAGGATATTTGTGGAAGTGAACTGTGAAGATGCGAGCTGATCTAGTCGGATGTTGGTATGTACCATGATTCTATCATTATGAACTTTTTGGTAAGTTATCTACCTGTTGTGGGTGATCAGAGTTAATTTAGGGTCACTGGTAGGCTAATATGGGTGCGTGTTCTACACCGGGTCGAAATTGTTGGCTCCAAGTTTCTATTATTGAGAAATGTACCATTCGATTGTGATTGAGTTTATTCATGTTCTATAGTGAGCTATGAGTTACCCTTCAGTGTTGCGAGGAGTTGTAATTATTGGTCATATGCACGTACGGTGCGGTTCTAATTAGGCTTTATAGCTAAATTTGAGTAAGGTAAGTAATTGGGTGTTGCGGGATTGAGGCGTGTTGGTTATATACCTTCTATTTCGGGTGGCATGGTATCGTCCGGTTTTCCCCTATGGTTACGGCAGGATAGTCCTCTCGTGTGGATATTTTATACAATTTGATTACATTGGGAAGTTGTTGTTAAGTGCCCAAGTTGCACAGGGTTTGGCTTCAAATTGTATCGATGTGTCAAATGGTTAGCGTCATGTTATCAGGGTCGTTGTGATGGATGAGAGGAGGTCATTGGACCTAGAATGAATATTTTCAGAATTTTCTACAAGCGTAGCTGGAAGGATATATAGATCAGGAGTCGAATTAGAAATCTGCTATAACTCCTGTTTGGGAAGGGGGAGTTTCATGTCTGACTGATCGGACGAATGGTTGTTAGTTCTACGTGCTTCTTTCATCATCAGCAGTATATTGAAGTGTTAGAGCGAGGCATTTCTTGATAAGAGGCGGTGTACCGGTATTGGGTTGTTCTGAGCAGTTATTGTGGTTAAAGAGTTATTGGTATGAGTGTTTGAGTCACGCGGTGTATTATGTGATTTCATCTGGAGTACGTATGTGGCTTGATTCAATATGTTCCGACTTGCTCAGTTAACAGTTATGGAGATTTTGATCTTGTATATCATTTCAGAAGTGGGAATTTGGTTCTAAGGTTTATGGGCCAGGATTTGGATTTCAAAATTTTAGCGGTATTGTGCTATTGGACCTATATGGGATAGGGTGACGTGGGATCACCTCTGAGTATGTGCATGGTAAGATGCGTAACAGTTTGATAGTGTTGGAGAACAACTCTTAGTACGTTCGAGGACGAACGTATGTTTAAGTGGGGGAGGATGTAACGACCCGGCCTATTGTTCTGAGCTTTAAGCCCCGTTTCCCCCGTTTCTGCTTCATTTTATGTGGTTCAGCTTCATTTATGTGTGTTGGGTCGGTTGGTTCAGGTTCAGAGTGGTCATGGTGAGCATTGAGGCAATTAGTCTCTCAAGGTAGCCTAATGGTTGAGGAAGTCAACTTAGAGTTGACTTATTGGTAAACGACATCGGAATGCGGATTTTATGGCTCGGATAGCTTCGTTACGTGATTTGGGACATATGAGTGTGTTCAGAATATTTTTGTGATGTTCGGTGTAGAATTAGGCTTGAATTGGCGAAAGTTAGTTTCTGGCGATTCCCGGTCGGCAGTGAAAAATAGGCTATCGGGGTCGGAATGGAATTCCGGAAGTAGGAGCAGGTTCGTAATGTCACTTTGGATGTGTCTTCAAAATTTCAGGTCAATCGGAGGTGTTTTGGTTGGTTTTGGCGTAGTTGGCGAATTTTGGAAGTTTCAAAGTTCATACGCTTGAATTTGATGTAATTTTGGTGTTTTCGTGTTGTTTTTGGTGTTTTGAAGGGTCTTCTAACTTGGAGTAATGCTATGGGGTGTGTTGGTATGTTTGGTTGGGGCCCCGATGGGCTCGAGATATATTTCTGGTGGTTGGCGGGATTTTTGGACTTAGGAATTTGCAGCAATAGTTACTGGTGTGGAAGTTCTGGTGTTGACCGCACCTACGGTTTGGAAGCCGCAGGTGCGATGTCGCAGCTGCGATGGTCGATGTCGCAGGTATGAAAAAGACTAGGCAGGGGAATTCGGCAGGTGCGAAGTTTGGGCCGCACATGCGAAGACGCAGGTGCGGAAGGTTGGCTGCAGGTGCGGAATTTGGTCCGTTAAGTGGGATTCCGCAGGTGCGCACCTGGGACCGCAGGTGCGACTAGATGTCTGCAAGTGCGGAAATGACTGGCAGAACAGTATATAAAGACCCTCCGTGAAATTCATTTCATTCACCATTTTTGCATGCGAGAGGAGCTCTTTTCAAGGAAGATTGGAGAGGGGATTTGTGATTCTTCAATGAAGGTAAGTTCTCGGGTTATTATCATCGTTCCTATGCTATTTAATTCGGATTAGGCTTGTATTTGGAGGATTAAAGTAAGAAAATATGGGAAATGGGAGGACAAAAATGGAATTTCTTTTGAGGTTTTGGGTAGACAATTGTGATCCGATTTTGATGATTTTAGTATGAGTGGAATCGTGGGAGGACGAGGTTTCTAGTGATGTAAAAAATATCAAATTCCAAGACCTGGGCCTGGGGCTCAGGTTTGGCCGAATTTCGAGATTCTTGTATAAATTGATAATTTTCGATTCGATTGTGTTCCTTGAGTATATATTAATGATGTTGAACTGGTTTTGGCTAGCATCGGAGCAATCAGGAGCCAATTTGAGGGGCAAGAGCTTCGCAGATTAGTGTTTCAGCCCGATAGAGGTAAGTAATGGTTATAAATCTTGTCCTGAGGGTATGGAACCCCGGACTACATATTTCTCACTGATTTTAGAAAGGTGCACATGTCGGATGATGAGTATATGGCGCGTACTAATTTTTGGATTGGACTAGGTCCTCCCCCCCCGGCAACTTATGAGTTGCGTATTTACTGAAAACCTTATGTATAATCATATCCTAAAGATTGTTGCAATATTTGGGCTATACGTCGTGTTTGGGGCCTCGTGCCGATCTGTTTAGACCCTTCAGGGCTTTTTTTACTGTTGTTTTTCTCACTATTTGTTACTGATTTCACTCAGCATCATTGTGCATACTGTTTTCGAAACTCAACATGATTTACACCACTTTGAGATTTAAACTGATGTTTTGGGTCGAGTACCCTGTTTTACAAATTCGCCCGAGGGGCCTTTCGAATGGTTCTGCTGAGTGTGGCCGAGGGCCAAGAGTGATGGTAAGGTGCTGAGTGTGGCTGAGGGCCAAGAGTGATGGTGAGGTGCTGAGTGTGGCCGAGGGCCAAGAGTGATGGTGAGGTGCTGAGTGATATTAGCGCTTGGGCTGAAGGAGCCCCTCCGGATCCTGTACACACCTCTAGTGAGCGCACCGAGTGCCGAGTGACGAGTGATGGGAGGCCGAGTGACGAGGGATTGGGAGGCCGAGTGACGAGGAATTGGGAGGCATGAGTGATTGTGAGGTGCTGAGTGACTGTGAGGCATCCCTGAGGGGCTGATTTAATAAAGGTTTTTGCCCGAGGGGCTACTTATGATTTTACTACTTCCATTTGCATACTAAATCCTTTGGTTTGAAGTTGTTAAACATATGCATTCATTAAAGGATTTTTCTGAAGTTGATTTTAAGGCATGATGATTTCACATATCTATGTTATACTGTTGGAAAGAAAGGCGGTTCCTCGTCTGATTTGATGACATTGATTTTTATGTGTTTCTTGCTGCTCAGGCCTAATTTATTTTCATTACTACTGAGTTGGCGTACTCACATTACTCCCTACACCTTGTGTGCAGATTCAGGTGTTAGGGCAGGGTGAGCTGTCTATCTGTTCCAGAGATTCTCGGAGGTTTGCGAGGTATCTGTATGCGTCCATAGTCCTTCTCCTTCTCTTTTTTAATATTATAGAATTTATTTTCGTTGAGTTGTATATTTATGTAGATGCTCATGACCAGTGACTCCGGGTTCTCGCGGGTTGTATTTATTATGCAGTATAGTTTTGACTGTTTTAATAAATGTTTAAAGGAAACTTTTATGAGTAATCAATATAGTAAAGAGGTAAACTGGAGTTTATTATGATATGAGTGAAGTTTTGGCTGGCCTACTTCTATGATAGGCGCCATCACGACTGTCCTGGATTTAGGGTTGTGACAAAAGGGGAAAACGATATACACATAAAGGCTACGAAATATAGGTAACAATACAGTGAATTCGATAAAGAAGGAAAAACAATAAGTATCAACGGAAACCATGAAACAACACAAATATTGAATAGAAAAAAAACAAATATGGAATGTAAATATACAACATGGACATGTAATGTCTCAACAACTTCAACCACTTAAACATCAAATTCATATTCATCTCCACGAGGTTCTGAACCTCGGACAAATCACCATTTATGGGTCCGAATATTCGAACCCTAATACTTGGCATCTTGTGCCCTCATTCGAGTGCTAACTGCACAGACGACTTATGTTCCAATTGGGTCATCTCCACTCATACGGTAAGTACAACAAGAGTATCTATACTTGACAACAACAAGGAGCCCTAAATCTATTACTAGTACTTAACTATGTGTATGCTTGTGCAGGCGTCTGATCACGCTCAGCTATGTCTAATAAAAAGACTAAACGGGCGCTGCAAATATAATCTGCGGTATTACGCCCAGAGTCGATCCCACAGGGAATTTACGTATCAATCAAGCCTTTAGAATACACAACTTTTACTCAATCAAGCCTCTCAATACTTTTAAATATAAATTGGTGATGTTTTACTAATTCTACTGACAATAATAATAACTACAATTACTAACAATGTGTTGTAAACAATCATGATAAAGGTCTAAGGTTATGGTTTCCCCCGTTGGTGAACTTACTTGTCGGATACTTCATATATCTTGATTAGGTGTCTCTATCAATCATCAACACTCTATCTACCATAAATCTCTCTCAAGTAATTATGATAATTTACTAGACGCACTCTCTCAAGTTACACTAGCTAGATTGCATAACAATTCACTTTAGATTGCACCCGAGGTATCGTTATCTCTAATCCAACCTCTAAACCCTCGATAAGGACTTTCGTCTATACTCCGGGAGTGATGTTGTTCACACAACTACCTAAATATGCACTCTCTCTCAAGTAGATACATACTAAATGGGAACAGCTAATTGAGGGCCCTTTCAATCAACTACAACAAGAACGTACTTGAAGAGATAGAGATTAATCAATCAATAAAAACTATATTAATAACACAATAAGTTATCCCCCAACGGGTTCTACCAAAACCCTAGATTAAGAAACTTAGCTACTCATATTCATAATAATTAATTCTAAAATAACTTGCACAATTGAACTACAAAATAATAAGTAAAAGCTATGAAAATCAATGTTTGCTTCACTGAGTAGTAATCCACAGGTTTTTCTTCACTTCAATGACTTCCTTCTCTTTCGAATATCCCCTTTCAAGTTGTGTTTTTGGGGTCTATTTATATGTTTAGGACAAACCCTAAACATGTAGGAGAATTCTCTTCCAACCGGAAAACACTTAAACTCTTCAAACCATGGAATAGACTGGACATCGGGACCCAGGCGGTTGGGCTCAAACGCCCCCTTAAAGCCAGGGCAGGCCTGGCGTTAGGGCCCAAACGCCCCCTAATGCCAGGGTCAGCATGGCTTTAGGGGCCAAACGCCCCACTAACACTAGGGACAGCCTGACTTTAGGGGCCAAACGCCCGGCTAACTCCCAGGAGTTTCCTTTACGACTCTTAAGCATATTTTTGATGTATTTGCATCCATTTAGCACGGTTTCCATCTCTCCAATAAACCTACACATGAAATAAACTACATTATGCACATACAAAGTGTATTTTTATCATTAACGCACATAGAATGTAAGGCATATAACAT
>ML370366.1:0-39368 GCA_005239525.1 Nicotiana knightiana
GTTAGGGTTTGGTAGAAGTAAATATCAAAAACTCAAGGCGTTAAACCTTGTTTAATAGAATCGTTTAGGGATAAGTTGATTTTATTTGGCACTAATTGATTGTTCTTAATTGTAAATTTTTTATATTTGGGAAAATCATAAAGAGGAAATACTACCCAACTATTGGAAAATATTGGGTAGTCATTTTTTATCATTTGCATATCAAGGACCTTCCATTAGAAATATATCATATTAACACCGATAGCATTACATTTCATTGAAGGGGACACAACCTTGGTTTAGTTAATCAAATTATTTACAACTTATAGAATCATACTTGTTATTACTTTACTCAATTACAATACTCTTTTTTTAAGCTAACGAAATAGAATTACGATTTAAGTTAAGCTTCACACTATTCAAGTAATCTTTTCACGCCTATTCCATGTGGGATTCGACCCCAACTTAGTTGGATTTTTATATTTGACATCGACCGCTTTACACTATTTATTTAAGTGTAATTTGAGCGTATCAAAAGGTCATAACATGATTTTGTTGATAATTTATTTGTGTTGAGGGTAATTGTTAGTCCCAATTGATGTTTGATGGAGTCACCTTAGGCCAGCTGAAATATCCTTTTCTTTTTCTTGTGGAGGTGGGAATTACCTTATTTGCTTGAGAACAAGCAAATACTTAAGTTTGGGGGAGTTGATAAGTAGGGATTTTAGCCTATTATTTGCTATCTTTTACTTGCTTTTTGGGCCAAAAATGTGTGAAGGCATTCCCGGAAACTAATGTAATACGCTTGCTTGTAGAGATTGTTCAAAATAATCCAAAGGAGCCATAATCAACTCATAAAGGAGACAAAACTTGAACAAAAACCAAGACTGTGCCAACATATGAGAAACGCGGACCGCGACAAGATTGTGCGGCCGCGAAAGCTTAAACGCGGCCGCGAACACTATTTCGAGGTCCGAAAAATTGAGAATCAGAGAAATGGTTTTTTGAGCAATAACATGAGCGTGGGCCGTGATAGGAAGATGTGGTCGCGAAAGTACCGGCGCGGCCGCGATTAAACTTCTGCGGACCGTGGTTGCTAAGGTTCAGAGAGTTCATAATTCAAGCAAAAATGAGAAGGGCGATCCGCGTCAAAATTACACGGCCGTGGAAATCTCTCACGCGGTCCGCGAGTCCATGCTCAACCCCAGATTTAGAAGTTAAAAACATAGACCGCGATCAGTATTACGCGGCCGAGAAAACAAGAGTGCGGCCGCGGTCAGAATTACGGGGCCGCGAAACCTCCATAGGGGTATTTTTTTTTGAAAATTTCATCTTAGTATAAATACAGCTTTTTGTCAGTTTTAGGTTATGTTATATTTTTGCTGAGCACGTGAGACGGCTAGGTTTTCCCTTTTGGGCAATTTTTTACAAGATTTACCTTATAACATTAGATTTTTATCTTTTAATTTAGTATTATGGATTTTATCTTCTCTGTATCTTTGATTTTTGCTATTTCAATGAGTAGCTAGACCCATATCTAGGGTTGTGACCCAACCCTAGTGTGGGTATTTAATGGGTATTGAATTTTAGGGCTTGAATGTTTATGGGTTAGTGATATTTAGCCTAGTTCTTACTAGAATTGAATAATTAGTGGTTGCAAATACTGATTCATGCCTTTATGACTTGGTCTCTTCTTGAGAAAGAGGGACTAAGTCTAGGAAAACTAGGCTAATAAGAAATTGGGATGAACTCAAAAAATTGATTTCCCGAATTAAAGGGTTAAACATAGAGATAGTAATATCCGACTTGAGCTAGTATCACTTGGATTGCATGAATACCCATTTGGACCTGAGAAAGCCAAATTGGGAAAAATCACTCAAACTACCGAGAGGTATAGAGTGAGTACTTGAGTGTGATAGCTATATATACGACCCCAATCAAGTCAAGCTTGCCTTAGATTCTTGCTACCCCGTTAGGTATCCACCTAGGCGGAAGTCACTACCCTAGTCCTTTTAAACACTTGAAAAACAACATCAAAGATATTGTACTTAGATTTAATCTTTTCATACAATAGAATAGAATTAGAAGTAGAATCAACACCAACATGTGTGGAAGTGCTATTAGGAACAAGACATGCATCTAGATTTAGATAGATACCTGATTCCAATCAATTAACTACCTGTGGAAATTGATCCCGACCTTGTTGGGTAAACCTGCATTGACCATCTTTGCCACTCAATAGTAGTGCAGGGATGGAACCGATCAGTGGTTGGAGTTATTGAAAGACTATGATATCACCATCTTGTATCATTCCAGAAAGGACAATGCGGTGGCCGATGCCTTGAGTAGAAAAGCAGCGAGTATGGGCAGCCTTGCATACATTCTAGTTGGTGAGAGACTGCTTGCATCAGATGTTCACGCCTTGGCTAATCAGTTCGTGAGGTTGGATGTTTAAGAGCCCAGTCGTGTTCTAGCTTGTATAGTTGCTCAGTCTTCTTTGTTTGAGCGCATTAGGGAGCAGCATTATGATGACCCTTATTTGCTTGTCCTTAGGTACATAGTGCGACACGGTGGTGCCAAACAGGTTACCGTTGGAGATGATGGAGTTTTGAGGATGCAGGGTCGTATTTGTGTGCCTAATGTAGTGGGCTTCGTGAGTTGATTCTTTAGGAGGCCCACAATTCCCGATATTCTATTCATTCGGGTGTCGCCAAGATGTATCAGGACTTGCGACAACATTATTGGTGGAGAAGGATGAAGAAGGACATAGTTTCTTATGTAGCTTGGTGTCTAAATTGTCAACAAGTAAAGTGTGAGCATTAGAGACCTGGTGGGTTGCTTAAGAAGTTAGAGATTCCTGAGTGGAAGTGGGAGCGTATCACTATGGATTTTGTTGTTAGAATCCCACGTACTCAGAGGAAGTTCAATGCGATATCAGTCATTGTGGATAGACTGACCAAGTCAGCGCATTTCATTCCTGTGGCAGTTACCTATTCTTCAGAGCGGTTGGCTGAGATCTACATCCGCGAGATCGTCCGTCGTCAGGGTGTGCCCGTGTCTATCATTTTTTATCGAGGTATGCAGTTCAACTCGCACTATTAGAGAGCAGTACAACATGATTTGGGCACGCAGGTTGAGTTGAGCACATCATTTCATCCTCAGACGGACGGTTATTCCGAGCGCACTATTAATTTATTAGAGGATATGCTCCACAATTGTGTTATAGATTTCGGGGATTCGTGAGATCAATTCTTTCCACTTGCAGAGTTTGCCTACAACAACAGCTATCAGTCGAGCATTCAGATGTCCCCCTATAAGGCAATATTCGGGAGGCAGTGCCATTCTCCAGTTGGATGGTTGGAGCCTGGGTAGGCTCGGTTGTTGGGTATATATTTGGTACAGGTTGCCTTGGATAAGGTCAATATTATTCAGGATGGACTTCGCACAACTCAGTCCAGGAAGAAGAGTTATGCCGACCGTCGAGTTCGTGATGTTGCATTCATGGTTGGCGAGAGAGTATTGCTTTGGGTTTCACCCATAAAGGGTGTGATAAGGTTTGGAAATAAGGACAAGTTGAGCCCTAGGTACATCAGACCCTTTGAGATTCTAGAGAGGGTGGGTAAGGTGGCTTACAGTGTTCTATGTGTCTATGCTTCGGAAGTATCACGAATATCCGTCCCATCTGTTAGATTTTAACTCAGTCCAATTGGACAAAGAGTTGACTTATAAGGAGAAAATGATGGCTATTCTAGCCCGGCAGGTACAACAGTTGAGGTCTAAGAGTTATCCTTCAGTTTGAGTGCAGTAGAGAGGTCAGCCCGTCGAGGAAACTACTTGGGAGTCCGAGTTGGATATACGGAGTAGATATCCACACCTATTCATCAGTCCAGGTACTTTTCTATGTCCGTTCAAGGATGGACGATTGTTTTAGAGGTGGAGAATGTGATGACCCGATAGGTCATCTAGAGTTCTAAACCCTAATTATGTGTTTTGAAGCTTCCAATAACTTTTTAGACCTTTCTAGATTTACGTGCGTAGTTCGAGTGTTTTTCCGGAAGGGCTTTATGATAAAATTGATAAAATATAAAATTTTACCTTAAAAATCTATTTGAGTTGATTTCGGTCAACATTTTGATAAAACAAACACGGATCCATGTTTTGAGAGGCCCGGTGGGTCCATATCGTTATTTGGGACTTGGGCGTATGCCCGAAATCAAATTCGGAAGTCCCTAGCTCAATTTATCGCTTTTTGCCAAAATTTTGAAGTTTAAAGGCTTAATGAATCTAAAGGTTTGACTAATATTTGACTTTGTTGATACCGAGTCCGTATTTTGGTTCTAGAACCCGGTATCGGTTCATTACTATATTTATGACTTGTCTGCCAAATTTGGTGAGAAACAAAGTTGGTTAGACGTGATTTGGACGTCCGGTGGTTAAAATAGAAGTTCTGAAGTTTTCTTGAAAATTTCATTTGATTTTGGTGTTGATTCATAGTTCTAGGTGTTATTTTGGAATTTTCATCGTGCGAACAAGTTCATATGATGTTTTTAGACTTGTGAGAATATTTGGTTTGGAGCCCCGAGGGCTCGAGTGAGTTTCAGATAGGTTACGGAATGGATTGAACTTAGAATTCATAGTTGTTTCTGGTGTTTGTTGCATCTGGCTTGCATTTGAGAGTCGTGCATTTGTATGGAAACCATCACATTTGCAAGATTGGGCATGGCTTGGGGTCCTCGCATTTGCGAGGTAAAAGTTCGCAATTGCGAACTTGGAACTTCCGCTGTTGCGAAGGAAGAGTCGCATCTGCACTCAGAACCTTTTGAATAGTGGGTAGTTACTACGGCTTATTTTGAATCGTTTGGTTGTTAATTTTCTAGATTTGGTTGGTTCGGAGGCTTGTTTGAAAGGAAAAGTCGTGGTTGAGCTTTGAGTTGATCTTTGGGAACGAGGTAAGTGTCATGGTTAATCTTGACTTGAGAGATTAAGACTTTTTTTATCTATTTGCTACATGTTTAAATGTTGGGTACAATGTATATGTGAGGTGACGAGTACTTATTCATTGTTTTTGGGTCAAAGCATGCGGGTGAGACTTGTTTTTTGTAATATATTTCTTTCCTTGATCCTGTTATCCATTCTTAGACTACTTAATTACTAGATTAATCATTCTTTTCGCATTTATGAGCCATCTGTGATAATTGAGGTTGGTATTGTGGAACCATTGTTGACGTAAAGGGTTGTTCTTGCTTATTCTATCTCCTTTTTGTTATATATTCATTGTTACATGGTAAGGGAAAGTGTTAATGCACGAAGGGTGATGTTGTACCATATGAGAGAGTTAATGCACGAAGAGTGATGTTGTGCCATATTTGAGAGTTAATGCACGAAGGTTGATGCCGTGTCATAATTGAGTGTTAATGTACGAAGGGGGATGATGTGTCGTATCTATTATTTCATGATAAAATTAAGAGTAAAAGTACGAAAGGTGACGTCGTGTCATATTTATCATTTCATAGTGAGTGATAAGTGGGGATTTTGACTACTTATCAGCTTCTTTTAGCTTTTGTTTTAGTCTAAAAGCGCTTAATTGTGTTCCCGAAAGCTAATAAAGTATGCTTAATTGCAAGAATATTGGAAGATGAGCTCCCAAGATGTAATCCACTTCAAGAAGGAGTAATCTGAACTTAAGGACAAAAACACCACAAAAGCTCAAAGTGCGCACTGCAGAATACCATCAGTGGCCACAGGTCATGAAGCAATTCCATCAGAGAAGGTTGCAAGATGCGGACTGCACATGAAATTGTGCAATCGCAGAAACTGGGTAAGAGCAAAATTTCAAAAAACTTGCATCTCAAGTTCAACGAAAGTGCGGAATGTGCAATTATTGTGCGACCATAGAAGACGGCCTCGGCCGCAGCCACATTTGTGCGGATTTTAGAAGAGTAAGGTGCGGCCGCAGACACATTTGTGATGGCCGCAGAAAGAGATGAGTTCCGCCGCAGTTAAGAATTATGTGGCCACATGCTGCCAAACCTGTCAGGCTGAAGCAAAGTGCGGACCGAACATGGAATTGTGGTCTCAGAACCTCTGAAAGGGCATTTTGTCCGAAAATTCTAGCATTGTATAATAGAAGAGTTTCACTTTTTTAGGTTAACTTTTCACATCAGCAGCCACACTAGACGGTTTCCTTTGCTCTTATTGGTAGTTTTTGTTATTTTGAGCTTTTTGAATATTAATTTCATCATTTAATTATCAATATGAGTTTAATTATCACTTCTTCTTCTTTTTCTTCCAATATAAGCATGAGTAGCTAGATTCTCACTAGGGTTGTGACACAACCTTAGTGTAAACTTAATGGGTGTTTGATTTATTGCTTGTTTATGGTTGGGTGTTGATTATCTAGCCTTGTTCTTGCTTTTATTTGAAGAATTAATGGTTGCAAACATTATTTCATTCCTTTTTGACTTGGCCTCTACTTGAAAAAGAGAGACTTAGTCTAGGAAAACTTGGCTAGCAAGAAATTGGGTCAATCGAGAGATTGATAAGCCCAATTAAAAGGGTTGAACCTAGAGATAGTAAAATCCGACTTGAGCTTATTATCAACTATTTTGTTCAATACCCATTTGGACTTGAGAAAATCATAGTGGGCAAAATCACTCTCTGACCGAGAGGTAGTGAGTGGGTAATTGAGTGTTGATAATTATAACACACCCCGATCAATAAAATAAGTTTTAAAGTTTAGAACCCATTAGGCAAACACTTAGGTGAAGGTCATAGACCTAGGCCTTTTATATCATTTGAAAAACAATCAAAAATAGTGTTCCAGTTTCTTTCTTTAAATCGCAATCGTAGTTTAACTTAGATTTTCAAACAAAACCAATTATTGCGGAAGTGCAAATTTATATATACAAACTCACGCCCTAAGTTATATACTACTAACACTCATTCATATAGCTCCCTGCGAAATTCGATCCCAACTCTTGTTGGGTATTACTATTGCATCAACTGTTTTCATATCCTCAAATAGAGGAGTGAAGACGAGATTAGTGAGGCTGAGAGTAAAAGCACGAAGGGTGATGCCGTGCAGTTTTATTCATTATGTTTTGCTCATCTTGTTGGTTGAAGGTTACTGTTTCTTATTATCATTCACTGCTGTAGTTACCGTGTCTTGTACCCCTTTCGCATTTTCCCTCCCAATAGCACTTGTTAATTATTTATTTATTGTTATGTTACACTTATATTTCTATTTGTACAGGTTTATTTACGTGGTTGTCCTGTCATGTCCTCGTCACTACCTCGTCGAGTTAGGCTCGGTACTTACGTAGTACATTGGGTCGGTTGTACTCATACTACACTCTGAACTTCTTGTGTAGCTTTTGGTACTGGTCCCAGCCTTTTGTGAGGCGTATTAGCTCGGATTGACATTTGGAGACTCGAGGTAGATCTGCTGGCGTCCACAGACCTTGAAGTCCCCTTCCTCATTCCCTACTTATTGTACTTTTCATTCAAGACAATTGTATTTATTTCAAACCTTATTTGTAAAGACTCTAGAAGCTCGTGAACTTGTGACTCCAAATCCAGGTTGTACTTGGATATTATTGGTATTTATGTCATTTCGCACTCCATTTTATTTTTATTTCAGTTTAATTGATTTATTGAAATTGATTAAAATTAACTTAAAGATCATTTAATGTTGACTTGTCTAGCAAGTGAAAAGTTAGGCATCATCACAGTTTCGAAGGTGGAAATTCCGGATCGTGACAAGTGTATAAAAGCAAAATATTTTTTGCAGATGAATTACTTAGTCAATACCATGAAATTAATACCCTATCACTTAATGGGTCCGAGTGTTTATATCAAATGGTTACGCTAAGATAACACGCATTCTTAGAATCATATATATATAAGCCAGAAACCCATAATTTAAAAGTTGAATTACTAAAATATCCCTATGAACTAATTAAATATCTCAATAACAAAAAAGTATCACATCAACTGTGGTAATCTTTCACATTAATTACTTATATTCACAATATCTTTAAACTAACTGTTCCTATTTTAAATTTGTTTTCCAACCGTTGCTAATTTCTTTTTACAAGCATTTGACTTTTCTATTCACAAATCACATAGATGTATTTCAAACGAGAAGAAGAAGAGTAGTTCCACTGTTCGAGTGATTGAAATTTTTATCAAGAAAACAGGGGATAGTAGAAGTTTTTACTATGAAAAAGTTGACGTCATTGTGATTTGTGGAACAAAGGTAAGAACGGAAATATAGACATATTCTTGCCTTCTTGGGAAAGAAAGAATTCCTAAGAATTAGTAAGAATCTACAATTGCACTTCTTTTTTTGTCAAATTCTGATACTATTCTTACAATAATAACGTATTTATCGTTCTTCAATTATAAACAAGGAGAAGTTTGTTCTATAATTGGTGAAGCAAAAAAAAATTTATAAAAATAAAGGTGAATGTGTTCCATGATAAAAATTTCTTTGTTGTTTTTGGCTTCCATGCTTCCTTTTTATTTTATGTAGACAAGAAACAATATATTCAGTCGAAGTCTTTCATCTTTAAATTCAAACATCAACCATGATGCGTATAGGTAAAAGAATATAATTGACATCTGTGCATAGGTTTTTAAATCTCTAAATTCAAACACCAAGAATATGTTCTATTAACAAACATTTTCTTAAAATTAATTCACAAGTAGATAATTTCAATTATTATTTCTTTCTTTATATTTAAAATCAGAATTTTTGTAATAACATTTAGCCGTATGAAAGCAAGTGCAGCTAATTTTAGTGTAATGCTTCAAAAGAGGCCTTCTATTTCTTTTAAAAAAATAAAATAGAGTCCTGTCATTGACAATAATAATTACTACTTATATTAATTGTATTTAAAGTTTTTTTTTTTTCNATTACATGACTCGACATACACGTGCAACACACGTGTCGAGAAACTAGTATATATATAACATGTATATTATCCGTACAATTTAGAAGTAATAAGAAATGGGTTGACTTTTTGACTTCGTAAAGACATTAGCTGGATGTTACGTTGTTGTTGCTAAGTAGCCGTAAGCTATCACACTCGAAATGAATAAGAAAAGAGTTAGTATACTAATAATTCCTTACGAAAATAGTTGGTATACTAAATAATTCCATTTTTCTCATCAACCAAATGAATCCTTCCATTAGCGCTGAGTTCATAACAAGATGATTGAATCAGTTTACCTCAGACATCATTTTTCTTGTATTCCCATGACAAGCATGACATTTACCAGGCTATCATATTAATGGCATGCCCTAAAAAAAGAATGAAATTAATTAAGAAAGAAAAACTTCTTGATATTCTTCTTCTTCTTTATTCTTCTTTTTGTTAAGTTTATTCTCCGGTCCTTGTCATGATTAGACTTTATATTAATTTCAAGGGTACAATTCATCTCTGACGTTTTTATACATACTAAATCCGCTCCTAATTAATTTTAGTGAAAATATAAAGTGTACAGTTTGACTTTGACCTTGGATTGGTTCTGGATCCATGCAAGACAAGTGGGACAAACGAAATTCCATTACTCCAAATTGGAACAAAAGCGGGAAAGAGTCAATTATTTGGCTGGCCATTACCAAACTCATTCTGTCTTGATCACCAAAGAATGTCAAGAAATCTTTACAATAGCCTTGCTGTTGGGACTTCCATTTGCCCTAATCTCTCTTGTCATTGCATTTCTTGGATGCATTATCTGGATTCTTGGGTTTTTCCTTCTTAATTCCTCCTTTTTGTCTTTAATTTTTTTTCTAGAATATATAGTATTTACTCCCTTCTTACGTATTAATTTATATATGGCGACCGATTTTTTATTTTTTTTAAAGAACTTTTGAAATTTACATACCTAATTATACCATAACGTTCAAATGGCAATAGACACTTGTTAGTAAGGTAAAAATGAGAAGTTCA
Source organism: Nicotiana knightiana (assembly GCA_005239525.1). Classification (NCBI taxonomy): domain Eukaryota; kingdom Viridiplantae; phylum Streptophyta; class Magnoliopsida; order Solanales; family Solanaceae; genus Nicotiana; species Nicotiana knightiana. Next base: position 9,936 of record ML370366.1, read on the forward strand.
AGTTAATTATTTTGAAACTTTGAAATATGTCGTTACTTTCAAAAGCAGCTAATAAGAAAAAGTATAATTCTTTTTCTTTTTAAGCGAAGGGGGTAACTTATATACATAACAATATGATTTTAATTTTGTTTGCACTATCCGTGTACTGTTCCCTAAATTGCGACAAGTTATTTACTTTTTTAATTAATAGGTTATCACATTAAACTTATTATCGACAATTATATGTGTAAGCAATTAAATTTTATTGAATTTGAATCCATAAAATAATTCAAGATATTAGTCCAAATAAATATTGTGGCTAGTAAATTGGGCTAATTATTTAAACTCAATATATATGTGTTGGGCTATTCCATTTAATGGACTACAAATTAAATGATAAGCACACTTCCTTAGCCCAAAGTCCAAATGGCTAGTAGCACGTATTGAAGCCCAGACTCATGCCACATGTCAAGTGACGTGGCAAACCAAGACAAATAAATGAGCCAATGAAATCATGCCATGTGTCAAATGATGTGGCAATCCAAGACAAATAAATGAGCCAATTAAATCATGCCAAGTGTCTGGATGGTATTGGTCAGTTCAAACGGACCAATCAAATTGCAGAACCACACCACTCCTTACAACTATAAATAGAGGTCTTCATAAAGCTAAAAGACACCAGAAGTGATAACAAGAAGCAAGCAGAGAGCTCGTGGATCAAACACCGCAGATTTCTCTACAAGCTACAAGCTCAAGCACTCAAGCACTCAAGCTACAAGTTCAAGCACTCAAGCTACAAGTCTAAGATCAAGAACGAAGCCGAATCAAATACCAACGCGTCAAGATTAAATTACTTGTTCGTGATCAAATCCAAATTCAAGTTCAAGAAGGAGATTCAAGATCAAGCTTTACATGCCCTTGAATTAAATCAAAGTCAAGCTCATTAAGATACTTTATATTCTCGAAGAATCAGAGAAATACCATAGAGATTGTAACACTCATTACTTATTCAAATCAAATACTACATTTGTTACGCAATTTTCCAGTCTTGATTATTTATTTTTTCGACGCGAAAATTTGTTGTTACAAATTTCTGGCACCCCCGGTGGGACAATCTTTACCTATCATCTCTTCAATTACCAAACCTCAAGAACACAGAAATAGCTCCTAAGAAGATCAACTTCAAGCTCACTACTGCTAAGGCTACAGATTCCAAGTTTTCCTCTAATGTTGAAAACTTGTTGGATGCTACTATGGAAAGCGTAGGACATGTCACTAGGAAAAAGGAAAACTTGCTGGGACAACAAGAATTTCAAATGCCGTCTGCATCATTTCCTATCTTTGATATTTTATTCTCAAAAGGGGAAAGATCATCTCCAACTGAATTGGAAGAAGGAGCGAACATTGCTGAAATCGTTGAGAGGACACTGGCTCTACTTAGTCCATCTAGATCTAAGAATCTCATCACACAGGATGATGATGATTTCTTGATCACTGGATATGCACCAAGTACTCCACATGAATTGTTCCACTCAGAGGATGGTATAAGAGAAAATCCATGCTTTGATCCATCATCGACAACGATTATCCAAGCAATGGTGACTAACACTTCAACTGTTGAAGAACAACTCACAAATTTAACAAACGCAATTGAAGGGTTAACGAAGCATATGCAAGATCAAGATAATCAAATTGTCAAGCTGACAGATAGAGTTGAAAGCATGATGGAGGGATATTCAAGTCATGCACCTGGAAAGCTCCCTATGATGCAAGATAAAGGAGATTCATCTGCAAGGCAGACAACGACTCCTAAAGAATTTCAGATTTCATCTGATGGGGTTATTCCCATTGACCAGTTCAAAGACTTCATTATGTGAACCATAAAATATAAGTATGATGTTGCCACCAAGTCTTCTCTGATGTATGCCACCAATCCATACACTGCGAGAATTGATATTTTGAAGATGCATGCAGGTTATCAACCCCCAAAATTTCAATAATTTGATGGAAAAGGAAATCCAAAGCAACACATTGCACTCTTCATTGAAACTTGTAATAATGTTGGAATCTATGGAGATTATCTTGTCAAGAAGTTTCTACGTTCCTTAAAAGAAAATGCTTTTGATTGGTACACTGATCTCGAGGCTGGTTTCATCGATAGTTGGGAGCAACTCGAACATAAATTTCTCAACCGCTTATATAGCACAAGGAGAACCGTAAGCATGGTTGAACTCACAAACACACGTCAATGGAAGGATGAACTATTTGTTGATTTTATCAATCGATGGAGGAATGCAAGCCTCAGCTGCAAAGACAGACTTAATGAAGCTTCTGGAATAGAAATGTGTATCTAAGGAATGCACCGGGGACTTCACTACATCGTACAGGGTATCGAGCCTAAGTATTTTGAAGAATTGGCTACACGTGCTCATGATATGGAGTTAAGCATGTCTTCAAGTGGAAATCAAGGGGCACCAGTTTATGAACCTTTCAAAGTGAAGGATAAACAAGAAATAAAGAAAGTAGGCAAGTTTTTTCCGAAATCTGAGAGCAAGGAATCAATGAATATCAACGCCTCGCCATTAAAGGTCACTACAAAAATGAGTAAGAAGCAAATTGTGAAGACAACGTCCTTACAGGATAAAGTTGTCCGAAAATTAGCTCTGAAGGAAATGCAAGTGAAAGAATATCTGTTCTTGGACTCTGATGTTCCAGCAATTTTTGAAGAACTCCTTGAGTTGAAACTCATTGAGTTACCTGAAATGAAGCGCCCAGATGAAGCTGGAAGGACTAATGATCCAAATTATTGCAAGTACCATCGATTGATTGGCCACCCTATTTAAAAGTGCTTTATATTCAAGGAGAAAGTCAAGGACTTGGCCGCTCATATAATATCTTGTTAGGAAGGCCGTGGATACACGAGAATAAAGTGATCTCGTCTACCTACCATCAATGCTTGAAGTACTGTGAAGACGGGGTCGAAAAGAAGATAGTCACTGATGATAAACCCTTTACTGAGGCTGAATCATACTTTGCCGATGCGAAAAATTCTACTTAAAGAATTACGTCTCAAAGGAGGTCAAGGTTGATAATGTGATGCTGACCAAAAGTGTTGCAAAGAAGGTTGATATCACAACTAGCAAGGAAAAAATTACGGTTGAAAAAGATCAGGTGCTTTATGATAGGAGCAAGATGAATGAGGCATCTTCAAGTATGAAAGTGACTCATGTTCTTAGCTATGTCCCAAAGGCTAGGAAGGTTAAAGATCCTTCTTCTGAACTACAAGGTAATGTGTTAAAAGACTTGACCCTTCCTATCAAGCGAATTGATGCAATTAAGTCGTCTACAAAGTTGCTTAAAGGGTTTGTCAAATCATCAAATCACAATTCGCTTCTAAATCTAGCACTTCCTGCAAAGCTCATAGATGAGGGCTTTGACCCCAAACGCCTACAAGTTGTTGGCAAAAGCTGGATATGATCCCAATGAACCATCCAAGTTGGGAAAGCTCCCGCCTGAAGCTTCAAATCCTACTCAAAGGGTGATGATGGAGAAAGGGTACCCAGTGAAGTAATCACGTGAAGGATTGGGTTACAAACGACCCCCGCCCATCCGTATCTCCATTAAAAGGGCAAGTTGTAACTACATTACTGCTAAAGAAATGTCTGCAACACTTAATAAAAAGCCTTCTTTGTTTGACCGGCTTACAAAACCAAGGACCTCAGTCTTTGATAGGTTGGGACCACTGAAGAAGGAAAACAAACTCCATGGAAGTAAAAGAAGGATTGGAGCACCCATCTCCGTTAAAAAGGAGATTTTGACCACAGACTGCCGAAGTCTAATTTCTACTAGAATGAGGCGAGAGACCAAAATTGTAGTTTCGTGCGGAGAGGTCCTCAAAGAAAAGGCTCATACTATAGTCCACACTAAATAATGTGAGGAAGATGAAGATTGTGTGGGGTCATCATATCATATCACCATTCATGATGAACAAAATGCTTCACCTTATATGGAAATCGAGGATAAGTGCCTTGATATTCATGTATGTCATCACATATCTTTCAATGATGGTGATACTCAAGAAGATAAAGACGCTAAAGATGCGCCATCTGAGCTTAAAGAAGGGGTGAAGACAACGATTGATGCACTAAAAGAAGTCAATCTCGGAGTAGCCGAAGATCCAAAGCCCATATATGTAAACGCCTCTCTAACCGGTGATGAAGAGAGAAAAAATATTGAGCTACTTAAGGAGTTCAAAGACGTATTTTCTTAGAGCTACAAAGAAATGCCAGGTTTAGACCCCAAAGTGGTTGTTCATCATCTTTCTGTCAAACGAGGTGCTCGTCCTGTAAACCAAGCACAACGTTGCTTCAAACCTGAACCGGTTCCCTTGATTGAAACTGAAGTTAACAAGCTTATTGAGATTGGTTTTGTTCATGAAGTTAAATATCCCACATGGATTTCAAGCATCGTCCCTGTAAGAAATAAGAATGGCCAAATCCGAGTTTGTGTTGACTTTAGGGACCTAAATAACGCTTGTCCTAAGGATGAATTTCCTCCTCATATCCCTGAGCTCATGATTGATGCAACAACTGGATACGAGGTGATGTCTTTCATGGATGGTTCATCTAGATATAATCAAATTCGCATGGCACCAAAGGATGAAGAACTTACTGCCTTTCGCACCCCTAAAGGTATGTACTGCTACAAGGTAATGTCATTTGGTTTGAAGAATGCTGGTGTTACATATCAATATGCCATGAAAAATATTTTTGATTACATGCTTCATAAGAACGTGGAGTGTTATGTTGACGACTTGGTGGCAAAGTCAAGGAAGAAGGATGATCACTTGCAAGATTTGAGGATGGTATTTGAACGGCTTCGAAGATACCAACTCAGAATGAATCCATTGAAGTGCGCCTTTGGGGTTACTTCTGGGAAGTTCCTCGATTTTATTGTTCGACATCGAGGTATCAAAGTTGATCAATCTAAGGTGGATGTTATCTTGAAAATTCCCGAGCCTAAGGATATTCATGAATTAAAAAGATTACAGGGTAAGCTGGCATATCTTAGAAGATTTATTTCGAACCTGGCTGGAAGATGCCAACCATTTAGTCACCTCATAAAGAAAGGGGTTCCTTTTGAATGGGACCAAGCTTGCAGAAATGCTTTTGAAAGCATTAAGTCTTATCTGATGAAACCTCCAGTACTGGAAGCCCCCATACATGGAAAGCCGTTAATATTATACATTTCAGCACAGTAAAGGTCAGTAGGAGCGCTTCTGGCTCAAGGAAACAATGAAGGCAAAGAAAATGTGCTTTATTACTTGAGCAGGATGATGACGCCAAATGAGCTCAAGTATTCACCTATTGAGAAGTTATGTTTGGCACTTGTCTTCTCTATTCAGAAGCTGAAACATTACTTCCAAGATCACGTCGTGCGACTCGTCTCAAGAGTGAATCCTATCAAGTTTGTCATGTCTAAATAAGTCCTAAGTGATCGATTAGCAAGGTAGTACCTCCAATTTCAACAATTTTAAATTGTGTATGTTCCTCAAAAAGCAGTAAAAGGACAAGCATTAGCAGACTTCCTAGCTGACCATCCGATTCCAGATGATTGGCAGTTTTCTGATGAATTTCCTGATGAAGATGCAATGGTCATAGAAATTCAGCCTCCTTGGAAGATGTATTTTGATGGAGCTGCACATTGTGAAGGAGTTGGCACTGGAATAGTGTTTATCACTTCTCAAGGAGAAGTTTTGCCATATTCCTTCACTCTGAGACAGCGGTGCTCCAATAATGTTACTGAGTATCAAGCGCTCATACTTGGGCTTGAAATGGCTGTGGATATCAAAAAATTGCAACTACAAGTTTTTGGAGACGCCAAGTTAGTGATCAATCAGATTTTGGGTAGCTATGAGGTCAAGAAGCCAGAGTTGGTGCCATATCACAAATACGCTCAAAGGTTGGTAAGTTGGCTTGGAGAAGTAACTATTCAACACGTGCCGAGAAATGAAAATAAGAGAGTTGATGCATTAGCAGCCTTAGCTTCTACATTATCTTTGCCTGATCAGACACAAATCGTTGTTTGCCAAAGATGGGTAGTTCCTCCACCAAATGACTATGAGGAAGAAGAAAGCGAAGTTGAGCATCTTGCTTCCGTTCTTGAGGTTGAAATTGAAGATTGGCGACAACCATTAATTGATTATCTTTGTTATGGGATATTTCCATAAAATCCTCTGAGGAAGACATAAATCCGAAGGAGAGCCCCTCGTTTTCTTTATTACAAGAATACACTCTACAGACGATCATTTGATGGAGTGCTCCTACGTTGTTTGGGGACTGATGAATCTCTTCAAGCCTTGCAAGAAGCACACTCTGGAGTATGTGGTAGCATCAATCTGGGCCAAAACTTTATTTCCACATAAAAAGAATGGGGTATTATTGGCCAGCCATGGTGAAAGATTGTTTTGATTACGCTCGAAGGTGTAAAGCTTGACAATTCAATGCTAGCTTCATACATCAACCACCTGAAGTATTACACCCAACTGTTGCCTCTTGGCCATTTGATGCTTGGGGCTTAGATGTTGTTAGTCCATTTCCAAAGTCTTCTGGTGGACATCTATATATTTTGGCCGCAACTGATTACTTTTCAAAGTGGGAAGAACTTGTTTCTCTTAAGGAAGTAAAGAAGGAAAATGTAGCTAACATCATCCGAGTCAATATTATCTATCGATTTGGCATTCCGTGATATATATTGACGGACAATGGTAAGCCATTTGATAAAAAGTTGATGAATAAAATATGTGATCTTTTTGGCTTCAAGCAACGTAATTCCTCCATGTATTATGATGCTGCCAATGGACTTGCTGAAGCATTTATCAAGACACTCTGCAACTTGTTGAAAAAGGTTGTCTCTAGGTCTAAGAGAGATTGGCATGAAAGAATGGAAGAAGCTCTCTGGGCATATAGGACCACATATCGCACACCAACACAAGCGACTCCTTATTCACTTGTTTATGGAGTTGAAGAAGTCCTTCCACTTGAGCGTCAAATCCCATTGTTGCGGCTTGCCATTCAAGGACTCACTGATGAAGAAAATGCTCGGTTACGCCTTGAAGAATTGGAAGCTCTTGATGAAAAGAGGCTAGAAGCTCAAAAAATCCTTGAATGTTATCAAGCTCGCCTGTCTCGATCTTTTAACAAAGAGTACGCCTTAGATCTTTCCAAGTGGGTGACCAAGTTCTTGCGGTCAAAAGGCCTATTATTACCTCTCGTTGATCTGGGGGGAAAATTCTCTGCTAAGTGGGATGGACCATATATCATACAAGAGGTATACTTAAGTGGCACTTACAAGATAGTTGACTCAGAAGGTTTGCGAATTGGCCCCATCAACAGGAAATTCATGAAAAGATACTATCCTTGAATAAAAAAAATACGCTCCTTAATGCATGAGCATAAACTGCATGTTACTCCTGGCCCGCAAGAGTATAAATTGTGCACGGTCCCAAAAAAACAAGAATGTCCGCTAGGTTGAAAACCTCGAAAGAGGCGGCTTAGGAAAAAGTTAGGACATCCAAAATAAAGTCCGCTAGGTTGAAAACCTCGAAAGAGGCGGCCTAGGCAAAAGTTAGGACGCAAAAAAAACCCACTCATTTCAAACTACGGAATGACTTGATCCTCTTCATCGAGGTAAATACGCAGCTTAGAGTTTCATTCTAAGTTCAGTCATATGAGTTCAATAAACATACATATTACCTAAGGCATTTTTCAAATGAGGTATGATGGAATATAATTCACTTGATCGACACTAGGAAATTAGGTGTACATGTATTCTTTCGTTGAACCTTCTGTCTTGTCTTGATGGCTCAAAGGAGGTAAGTCCTCCATGTTAAATTGAGGTCTTGGATGGAATAATTGTAGTTTCTTTAATAAGAGGCTAAGCATTCAAGTTGAAGTCTCCGATTTTAAGTCAAGTTGATTTTTCCAGGTTTGTTACATCATCAATTTGAGGTGTTCAAGCTAGCTAGTTCTTAAAGTTAAAGTCTACAAGCATATCAAGTCTTCAAATCCATAAAGCACTTGAAAAAATAAATCAATAACAAAAGTGAACATTAATGAGGACGCGCAATATAAAGTGAAGCAAAAGAAGTTTTATTGTTGATAAGAAAATCTACTAAACAATCAAATGCAATAAGGAAAGGAAAAAACAAATAAATCAGTGTTTATAGCCTAATCTAGGCACCACTTGTAGTTGGCCAAATCTTTGAGCATAGCTTCTAAGTATTTCTTCTTCTTCTCCAAATCGGCCAAGTCGTCAGCAGTCAACAAGGCAGCGCAGCATGCGTCATACTCCTTTCTAGTAGTTGAGGCTCCTAAATTGGCTTCTTCAACTTCTTTCTTAGAAACTTCTAAAAAGGATTCTAAGTTCTTCTCTTTTTCGCGGAGCTTCTTTATCTTCTCTTTCACTGTAACTAGGGACTGACGGATAGATGACACTTCTCTAACCTTTTCTTCTTCTTCAATCATGGCATTTTTAAGGTGTACCTCAACATCTGATATCGTAGTCTCTTCAACCTTATCAGATAAAGTCGATCATGTCTTGTTATATGAAGCAGCAAGCTCAAAATGGGACTTTAATATGTTTCTCAAAGGGGAAATATCCACATCATCCCTATCCATTGCCTCAAGGATCACTTTAGTATTTTCTTCAAGCTTAGAGACATTGTCTGCATTGCTACCTTTCAGCTTACGCTGAATCGAAGTCCAAAGCTTCAAGATAAACTCCTTTCGAATATCCAAGATAACCTTCTTTCCATAAAAAACTAAAGCTGCAATTGTTGGTCCTTCACGCAAATCAGAGCCCAACTTTGCCCTTATTTCATCATGAGAAATAGAAGTTTCCTCTTGATCTGCCTTAGCCGTGGAATATGATTTCTGCGGGTTCGGGCCTGCTACATACTCACCGTTATCTTGTTGGCTTACTTGTTGTGATTCTCCAATGTTATTAGACTGCAAAAATATATTTAAAAAATGTAAGAATACTTCAGCAAAGTCATTCGGACATGGCTAAAAAAATGAAAAGTTTATGTTTTCTTTTACCTGCTCGTTCCGAGCTGTTAGTGTTCTTGAAGGGCTATTAACACTTTGGACCTCTAAAACTCCTTCTGGATTTGGCCTTTTCTTTTTCCAACATTGATCTCCTTTGGTGTTATCACTCTTATCACGCCCCTCTTTCCTCGCGGAGATCGAGTTTATGACATTCGATTAAGGCAACTCTTTCCTTTTGGGAAAGGGGTTTGTGTTTTTGAAAGTCGCCACCTAACGATTTTTAAAGGTGCGTTAGGACCAAAAGGGTTCATTTACAACTACGTGGTTAATCAAAGATAGGGTAAGGGCTTGAAATTATCCTAAGGGGATGGTGTTAGGCACCCCTCAGGATCCACAAGTGTGGTTCCCGGCCAAACAGCCTTTGTGAATTTTTTACAATGAGCAAATAAACGAATAAAGGCTCAAATAAGAGGGGATTTAAGTCTTAAGCATGCAGATGTTTGAAAATAGTAAAGAATGTTAGATTTTGAAAGGATTACGATCTAAGCATATAAAGGTTATTCTAGGTTTATAATAATATGGATCACATCAATGCAACACCCGGTATGACACTCCTCAAAGAGGGGCTACACGTGGTAATAGCACACCGGCCATCATATCCATATCTACCCTTTCCCACCCCGTAAAGGTAATTAGAGCGAGTGTTGGTCAACGACCTCTATTGCATGTTGTTACCCGTCCCTTCCTAATAGTCCTTGGAGGAGTTTAGGACTTCTATCCTAGGAGGGATGTTCTAGGAAGACCCTCAGGTTTAAAGGCAAAACACTAAGCGACAAACAAGAAACATATAGGACTGCAATTAAGGGGGATAAACATACAAACAGGAAAAGGCTCAAGTACCTCCACAGATAAGGAAAATAAGCAGCATGACTCAAACACAGTTAAAGTCTTTTGATTCAGATCCTAAAACATGGTATCTAAATGATAATAACAAAGAGGCAGATTTGTTCATAACTCGGAGAGGATGTCTTAATCAGTTTCGCCTCATAGTTTTTTAAACCTGTTGATAATTAGGCAGTGCACACAAAAGAAGTCGATTCCCAATTTTAAGCCATTTAATCACCTAAGGCTTGCCTAGGTGTGAGACAGAATACCATTTACCATAATTACTTTAGAGAAGGACTGTTTGGAATTGTATTACCTAAGCATGTTGTTCTAAGTGTTCAGAGCTCAGAATTATTACCAGTTGATTGCGAGAATTGAGTGAAGTTGTTTTATTCCTTTTCATGCATCAATAGGTGTATTTAAGCGAGTAAGATGCAATCCTAAGGACATGGTATCTAGTGCACAGAGATGCAGAATGATGCAAAATCAGAAGCCTAAACATGATCTCTAAATGCACAAATATTGCATTATTTAAACATGGTTCAAGAGATGTAAACATGACAGGTTTATTGGTGTTGTTTATCCTAAACAGGATTTCTAAGTTTACATGGCAGCGTAGAGCATGATTGTAAAGTACTGGTTATTAGCACATTTTAGCACAGGACTTTCGAAATGAGATGCCAATAGATGCTGCAAAATAGTAAGCGTAAGATCTAGGGAACATGGTCTCTAATGCATGATCTTGCACATATGAGTCCTAAGCATGGTTTCTGTCACACCTCCTTTTTCCCGAAAGGGTGGGGATAAGGGAGTTTTTCCAATTATAGTGACATTATTCGGATTTGGGATTTATTTTAGTTTTCAAAGTCGCCACTCGGATTTTTGACGATGCTCCGGGACACCGTTTTATTTTTAAAAGATCCCAAACCGAGGAATTTTTGACTCTGTTTTAAGTTGTCTGCGAACCAAAAATCCGAGTAAGGAATTATGTTAACCCGGGAGAGAGTGTTAGGCATTCCCGAGTTCCGTAGTTCTAGCACGGTCGTTTAACTATTAATATTTGGCCTAAATTATCTGGTTATTTACATGTTTGAGCCTATTGTGCATTTAGCCTTTTTAACTTTTTAGCCGCTTTTAATATTTTATGGATTATTCTGAAAAACAAGTCACGATGGCGTGCACTTGTTGTTTTTGGACACATCGTAACCGCGCCACATGATATGCACCCGTGGTTTCTATGTGCATTTTTTATTAATTGTTTAGAATTGAGGGTCCGGGGCATGAGTTTCCACTCCCGAGATGGGGATTATGTATCATGACCATACCACGGGAACCATACCCATTGTCGTGATGATTTATTATTAATCATGATTAAAACAAGCTACGATGTTCATAATCTAAAACCATATTAATAATACTAAATCATTCAAACAATTAAGAAAAGCTTATGGAACCTATATTTCTAGCATAAACTTTCAAAATCCTGATAAGGAAAAATCATTCTACCCAACTGGATTTAGCCGAACTATTACCAACCAACCTATTCAATATTAGGAAACAAAATATTTTTGAACACCCAAAGTTTTGTCTCGGACTTTATAGTATAACATTTGGAACAGCCGATCCTCAGACAACTACAAAAGAAATATTTTACAATCTAAAAGGAAAATGAAGTCAGCTATGAAATACCCTTCTAGACATCTAACTCAAACATTACAACAACTATCTAAATCGGGACTTCAGTGATTAACCAATGATCCGACTAACACCATTTAAATGCTCAACATCAACATATATAAAAAAAATTCCCGCAACAGTCATAGATAAATAAACCAACACTCATATGTAAACACAGAAGAATACCGAAACAACATGAAATTAAAAGTGAGAAATGGAACCTTTAAGAGAATTTCAGATTAAGCCTTCTCCAATATTTGGTTCAATACAAAATACTTCAGAGCGAACCATGCAACAGTAGAAAAAAGGATCTCGGCCAACTGTTCTAATTATGCAGAGGTGAAATAGGGCTGCAACAAGCCAAGTAAAGGCTCAATGTCTTCCAATAAATTGATCATGGAATTTGCACAGCAAATCATCCATGAAGCGAATGGAACACGAAACCAATGCCGTCGACCTCGAATAAAACCTCGACATAGAAGCTTCATCGGATCTTCGACGGAGTTTTGCTGCTCGGCCGGTTTTGCCCGGAAAATATGGCAAACTAGTGACGAAGTGCAGAGCTGCCAGCAAGACAGTAAAGTCACCGATGAAGGACGTGACTCCAGCCAAAACGAACAACAATGGTATATGGCTGCCGGAAATGTTATTACTCGGCCAAAAACCAACCAATTAGAAAAAAAAGGAAATAAGAGAGGGAAAGTGAGGCGGCAAGGGGATGGCCTGTGTCAATGGAGGTCACCATAATCTCTCTTTTCCGGTTAGATCCAGACTCGGACAAATTTGACCTTATTTTTTACGCACAAACCCAAACGGCGACGCTACTCTACGAACTCGCTGTTGTTGGTGGCGTCGTCACTCATCGATGATCAATTCCGGCGAGGCAACAGATCAAGTGAGGAGGCTAAAGAGGGAGCGGCTACTATCGTCCCTCGCTGATGAGAGGAAAATGAAAAAGGAATTTTTGGAAATTGGCGGTTGATCTTCTCTTTAGAATCAAGGAAGAGCTGAGAGTTGAGAGCTTTTTCTCTTTTGTGTATTTTTTGCCTGTGTGTTGGAAAAGAAACAAAGAAAAATGAGGTGAGAAGTTGGGATGTGGGTGATGGCTACTGCTGATGAGTGAGAGAGGAAGAAGCAAAGGGGGAGGGAAACGGCGCTGGTTTTTTGTCAAGGGGGGTGGTCTTTTTCTTGTGATAAAGATTAAAGGGCCTTTTATAGGGTATATATTTGAGGGTTAGGTTAATAGGTATTGGGCTAAGGGGAATGGGCTTGAGAATTATGGGCTTAGGTGTAAAAATTGCACGCTCTTTAACTTGTACACGCTTTGTTTTTATGTTTGCACTGGTACCCGTTTTTTTGTTAAAAGCCTTTCGAAAAGATAATTTTACCCTTTTACAAGCAGTCAAGCATACTTTCTCTCTCTCTTCAAGTAATCCCCATTCCTATACTTTTCAAATACTTTATTTCTCTCTCTCTCTCCCGTTCTTCGCTTTTACGATCGTCATTATTTTTTGATATTCATCGCTTCAACTGTTTGTTCGCCAACAATATTACGTATAATCACAGGTACATTGCAGTACCTTTACGTTCTGGGTATTGTTTTTTTTTTTTTGTGATAGTCATGTTCTATAGTGCTTTGTTAAATTTGTGCTTTGATGTTTAATTTTATTGGTGTTTTGGTTTGGTAATATGTTGAAGTTTTTGAACGTGTGTGTCTGTTTTAAATGAACATTTCTATAAATTCTTTAGCTAGGGAGATGAAGTTTTGTTTGTGTTTTTTGTGATATTTTTATGAATTAAGGACAAAACTTCTGCATATGAGGTGCTGAAGATTTTACAAATGAACTAATTGACTTCAGCATCTTGTGCTGAAGTTTTAAGAAAAAAACTTATGACAAAGCTATAGAATTAAGGACAAAACTTCAGCATATGAGGTGCTGAAGATTATACAAATGAACTAATTGACTTCAGCATCTTGTGCTGAAGTTTTTCATAAAGCTCGTGACGACTAAACTATCGAATCCAGGTATTAAAACTTCGACACAGTGGTTGCTGAAGTATTAAAAAATAAACTAATTTATTTCAGCATCTTCTGCTGAAGTTTTTCATAAAGCTCATGAAGACTAAACAAACTTCAGCACATTATGTGCTGAAGTCTTTACAAATGAACTGATTAACTTCAGCATCTTGTGCTGAAGTTTTANATCATGACAAAACTATAGAATTAAGAACAAAATTTCAGCATATGAGGTGCTGAAGATTTTACAAATGAACTAATTGACTTCAGCATCTTGTGCTGAAGTTTTTCATGAATCTCATGACGACTAAACTATCGAATCCAGGTATTAAAACTTCAGCACAGTGGTTGCTGAAGTATTAAAAAATGAACTAATTTACCTCAGCATCTTGTACTGAAGTTTTTCATAAAGCTCATGAAGACTAAACAAACTTCAGCACATTATGTGTTGAAGGTTTTACCAATGAACTGATTAACTTCAGCATCTTGTGCTAAAGTTTTTCATAAAGCTCATGAAGACTAAACAAACTTCAGCACATGTGGTGCTGAAGTTTTACAAATGAACTGATTAACTTCAGCTTCTTGTGCTGAAGTTTTAAAAAAAGCTCATGACAAAACTATAGAATTAAGGACAAAACTTCAGCATATGAGGTGCTGAAGATTTTACAAATGAACTAATTGACTTCAGCATCTTGTGTTGAAGTTTTTCTTAAAGATCATGACGACTAAACTATCGAATCTAGGTATTAAAACTTCAACATAATGGTTGCTGAAGTATTAAAAAATGAACTAATTTACTTCAACATCTTGTGCTGAAGTTTTAAAAAAAGCTCATGACAACTATAGAATTAAGGACAAAACTTCAGCATATGAGGTGCTGAAGATTTTACAAATAAACTAATTGACTTCAGCATCTTGTGCTGAAGTGTTAAAAAAAGCTCATGACAACTATAGAATTAAGGACAAAACTTCAGCATATGAGGTGCTGAAGATTTTACAAATGAACTAATTGACTTCAGCATCTTGTGCTGAAGTTTTTCATAAAGCTCATGAAGACTAAACAAACTTCCGCACATGCGGTGCTGGTGTTTTTACAAATGAACTGATTAACTTCAGCTTCTTGTGCTGAAGTTTTAAAAAAAGCTCATGACAAAACTATAGAATTAAGGACAAAACTTCAGCATATGAGGTGCTGAAGATTTTACAAATGAACTAATTGACTTCAGCATCTTGTGCTGAAGTTTTTCATAAAGCTCATGGCGACTAAACTATCGAATCCGGGTATTAAAACTTCAGCACAGTGATTGCTGAAGTATTAAAAAATGAACTAATTTACTTCAGCATCTTGTGCTGAAATTTTTCATAAAGCGCATGAAGGCTAAACAAACTTCAGCACATTATGTGCTGAAGTCTTTACAAATGAACTGTTTTGTGCGTGATTCAAAAATGAGAAAAGACAGAGCGTTTTGTGCGTAATTCAAATATGAGAAGAGACGGAGGTGCGTGATTTTTATATGTTATGTCAGGGGTAGAATGGTCATATTAGTGCAAATTTTTGGTCAGCTGGCTACCAAATCAATAATTTTTAAAAATAAGGTATAGGTTAAAAGGTGGATGCTATGTAGGGTATGGCTGCAAATCCCCCGGCTTAGGTCTGAGTTGGGCTCTAATTCTACAAAATTGGGTTAAGAAGTTGCTTCTAAAATAATTATAAAATAACTCTTAATTGATTTTAATAATTTATTATATTAAAAATAAAACTAAGAATTAAAGTTGAAACTATTTTTTTTGGTATTTTCAAAGATTATATAAAAATAAAAATCCTCGCAAAATAGTATGACTATAAAATGAAACTATTTTTTTTATAATTTTAGTTTTTGCGATAAAATAAAATAAAAAGGTCAAAACTAGTTAATATAATGATGTTAGACCTAAACTAAATATTTAAACGCTATACTGTGTAAAATCACGGGGAGGGTCAAAAATTACATGTCTATAGTTTCTATTGCGCAAATAGGGAATAAAACCTAATAGCATGGCTTCTACCTTCTAATAGCTATAGCCTGCATATTTACCCCTCCCTTTTCACTATCCATCCCCAAAGAGTTGTTTACAACAATTATTACAGGCCATTTGAATGAATTACATAACTGAATAATGAAAAGAAAAAGTTATACTATAGGGAGCCTACTGATAGGCCCAGAATCTCCAGAATGCCTCATTGCCATTCTATTCACAACCTTTCACATGAGCCAGGTGTGTCAGAGTTCCTTAAGGATCTCAAGGGATCCCGGGCAGTGCTCACACCCAGAGTCATAACCAAATTTCAGTAAGTGCAGTGTGGAAGGGCCAGCCTTAGTGTGTCAGAGTTCACAGGGAGCTCATAGGGTCCCACAGCAGTCACACACTAAAGAGGCAGAACCTAGACTTCTAAGAGTATGTAAGAGTGCTTGATATAGTTTTAAAAAGAATTGAGTTGAGAAAAACAATTTGAAAACAATCCATCTAGAATCAGTTCTTGAAAGAAAAACTAACTCTTATTTGAAAACAGTTTTTAAGGAAGGTAAGTAGGGCAATCTCAGAATCAGAATAGTACACATAGTTCAGGGAAGCAAACACAAACAGGGGAAAGGTGTTTGGGGACAAGTAATTCACATGTAATAGCATATTTTCACACAGGTAGACATCAGATAAAGCATTTCAGGTCTTAAAAAGTCACAGCACATTCTATCACAAAATGTTCACGCCAAGAGCTTAACAACATTAGATTGAGGGATGCTAAACAGGTTCATACATTAGGTTCAGGGAAGGGGTTCAGGATTACTTAGTAGCTAGGGGGTCACGCACACATGCTGATAATGTACTGGGGTTAGGGAGTAAGGCAGAATTGTAAAAAATAAATAGGAGGAGCAGTAGACATGCTGAAATAGAGGGGAAGGGAAATCACATAGACAAAATAGATATGCTAGTTACAGGGTAAATAGTAGAAGCACAAAAGGAATAAGAGAAAGTACAATACAAACATAAACATGTTATTTTGGATGTTGTAAATCAAATAGAAGACATAACAGTCAAGATTGAGAGAATGGAACAGTAGTGTGCAGAGAAGTAGAGAAATAGGACAGTAGTGTGCAGAGCAAGAGAGTAGTAGAGCAAGTAGAGCAGTAGAGCAGTAATAAGTTACTCAGTCTTGGCTTTCAGCCGACTGAGTAGCCAGTAGTCAATAAGAGAGAGTGTGTAGGAAAGTAAGAGAGAGAGCAATGAGTATGCTTGTGTCTATGTGTGTTGATGAGAGTAGAGTACTTATAGTTTTGAAAACGAGTAGAGAAATAAGGTAAGGAGTACTAGTCTAACATAATTATAGAAATAATACTCAATCAGAATCAATTAAAGACCTGGACTCCCTTTAATTATGGAGTCATAGTTCAAACGGGCACAATTAGAATCAAATAAGGAAAGAATCAACTACCAGACTGATTTTACCCTAATAGGAGTAGTAAAAGCATGTAGCATGTAATAAAGATCAAATACAGAATATTTCAAGTAAGGAAACTATATGTTAAATAATTGAAAGCATATTTGTGCACATAAATAGGGCAGAACACAATTTTAATCTTGGAAAGTAGTCAAAAGGATCGCGAATGAGACTGAAACTCACAAGGAATCAGTACTAACTAAGTAAAGTATCACACAAATAAGAAAGCAATTCGAAAATCGGTACAGAATTATAAGGGACATACACAAAATCATAGATTCAAGGAAAATATCATAGCTTTACGAACAAAATGCACAGAATCAGTAGAGTAGTAATCATTAAATGAATAATCAGACTTACTAAACAATAAATAACACAAAAACCAGAGAAACCTTAGGCAAGCAATTAAGGAAACAATAGAAGATCAAAAACCCTAACAACAAATTAAAGCGATAAGCGTATAACACATTGGAAGTCCAGAAGAAACATACAGGTTAGCAAAACATAGCGAACAAGATGAACTCAAACCCTAGAAATTGGGGTTTCGATAGAATAACTAGGGTAAAAGGGAAGACTCAAGCAAACGTTAAAAATCATACTGAGAATCATAGGTTAGTACTAAAAATCAAAAGATAAAGCATTTTAAAAAGGGGTTAGGAAACCCTAGTTATAAAGATGAAGAGTCGTTCATAAAACATGAGATTTTTGGAAGAAAACGTATAGAACCCTTAGGATACACATAGATCCATCACAGATCTAAAAATATCGAACGATTTAAATCTATCGGACGATTTAAAGCTAGGGTCTCCAGAGAAAACCCATAAAGGAGAAGAAGACTTAAATATTACCGGTATTTGGCCGGAAAATGCAAAGATCTTACTCGTACGGCCATAGGTGGCCGGAAAATATGGCATGGGACCGGAGATGGGAGTGAACCGCCTCAGGGTCTCTCGAGAGCCTTCACCGGTGACACAGGTGTGAAGGATGGAGCCATAAGGTCGAGGAAAGGTGGAAGCTTCATAGTTTCCGGCGAGGAGGTGGCCGGAGAAGGAGAGACAGAGCTCAAAAGGGGGGAAGGTTCTAGAGAGAGTCTTAGAGAGGGAGATAGAGAGACGGATGAGTGAAATGAGAGGGGAAATGAGAGATGGGGGGGGGGGGTGGTCACTAGGGGNNNGGGTAGTCACTAGGGGTTATTAATGGTAAGGACGAACCTGGGCCGTTGATTTGTATTAATCAACGGCTCAGATTAAAAAGGGGGATTAGGCCGGGTGAGATTTGAAGACTAGGCTACACTATTGGGCTGGTTGAATGGGTTAAGGGGTCCGGGTGGATTAGGCTAAAATTAGGATTAAAAGTGGCTATTTGTTAAATACCCATTTAAAAAATAGATAAATGATTAATAAAAATGGTTAATAATTATAAAAAATGAAATGATGCTTAGTAGATGAAATTAAAGTAATTAATTAGTATTTAAAATACAAATGGCTAATTATTTGGTAAAAATGGCATAAAATAGGTAATCAGGCTATAATTGCAAAATTATTGCAGTTATAGCCAAATAATGCTAATTTAGCTAATTTGTGAAATAAGTAAATCCTAATAGGATAAAAAATGATATATTAAACCAAGGAGTATTTTGAAACTATTTGTAATTCAATTTATGATTAATTATTGGATATAAAAGTACTGGATAAATTAGAAATAAATTAATAAAATGTGGGAAAATTGTAGAAAAAATGCCAATTATTATAAAAACTGATTTTGAAGGTATATATGCAAGTTAAAAATAATTTGAGGAAAAATTGGGTATGAACATCTGCCCCTCTTTACCCGAGAAGGATGACAAAGTTGTCGGGTAAAGACATGATGGCCAATTTTGACCGAGCGAGGCGGTTTGAAAAGATTTAGGTCGTACCTTGGTTTCTGAGTTATAGGTCGTACCCTGGTTTCTGAGTTGCCTACGTATCCCTAGTTTTACAGGAATCGGGCCGTATGTAGTTCAGGAGTCATCGGCGAAGTATACCGATGAAGTTTTACAAGAACGGACGCAAAGTATAGGGTTAGATGCACAAACGGCTTACGGGGTTGTTAGGAGAACTGGAGCGGGACCGCTCCTGCCTGGATGGCAGTTTTCTCACCGGATTACCTGCAAATAAATAATACAAGCATATATTGTGCTTACTTTAAACATGATGCAAATTCCCGTTGGACCATGAATGATGTCTTCGGACGGTTAAGGATAACGTCCTCAGACCATGACGTCCTGGGCTATGAATTAGTTGATGCAGGATTCGCATGCCATGAAAATGATATTCTCGGGCCATGAAGATGGTGCCTCCGAACCATGATGCCTTTGAATAATGATATGCAGAGGTTGAAAGAGATCCTCAGACCATGGCATGATGTTCTCGGGCCATGAAAATGGTGCCTCCGAACGATGACGCCTTTGGATGAGTTGGCGATATTTCAATCCCTACAGATGCAATAGAATGATACTGACGAGACAGAGCTTAGTCTTGCGAATAAAAGGGCAGAGCTTAGACCGAAAGGAAAGCGAAGTAAATAGTGTTTGAGACAGCGGTTAGTCTCGAAAGGTAAATTGGAGGCAGAGCTTAGCCTCGGAAGGAAGAATGGTAGCCTTATGCAATGCAGATGGAGACAGTGCTTAGTCTCGGAAGGCAGAATGGTAGCCTTATGCAAAGATACAAATGCAGATGGAGACAGCATTTAGTCTCGGAAGGCACAATGGTAGCCGTATGCAATGATGTAGATGGAGGTAGAGCTTAACCTCGGAAGGCAGAATGGTAGCCTTATGCAAAGATGCAAATGCAGATGGAGACAACGTTTAGTCTCGGAAGTCAAAATGGTAGCCTTATGCAATGATGTAAATGGAGGTAGAGCTTAACCTCGGAAGGCGGAATGGTAGCCTTATGCAAGAAATAAAATGACAATAGGAACTCTTAGCTAGTGATGAATTGAGTCATTGTGATTATTGAGAGCATTGTGGATGCGGAGCATTGAGGCATGTGTGAACGTTGGCAAGTGCAACAGTTTTGAGAGTCATATTTTGGACAATGTTTGTCCCCTGGACGGACAGTTCATTTAGGGATTTTTCAACCTTAGTGCCTGCAACCAAAGAAAGATCATGAGTTCTATAAACGGGGGGGAGGGGGGGATTAGTTCGTATCCCCGTTGGCTTTTCTTGACTTGCTGGGCTCGATCTGATGATACTGTATGTATTATTGGGGTAGTGTTGCTAAACAAAGCTGTTTCAAAAACAAACATGCATGATTTTGTAAAAGCATAATGCATAATTAAAAAATAATTTTGGGATGAACCGACAATCATGACACGGCTCGGGACATTGCAACCTCACCTGCTACGGAATTTTGAGGGTCCTCCTCAAAATTTTGCCCTAGTTTGATGGGTGAAAAGTCTCTGACTGTTGCTCGTGCGGCGATTGGCTGATATTGTCCTCCTCAAAATTCTGCTTCCAATTGTGGGGGAAAATGAAATTTTTATTGAATTGTGACTGAACCCATAGGGCTGCCTACGTATCCCCTCTTAAACGGGAATCAGTTCAAGCGTAGTTCAATTTACATCATTGAGAAAGCATAAAGATTACACATAGTAGCGTTTGACTGCATCTGAATTGATTGGCTTTGACCAGACTTCTCCGTCCATTTCTGCGAGTATAAGTGCTCCTCCTGTTAGTACCCGGTGAACCATGTGCGGACCCTGTCAGTTGGGAGAGAACTTCCCTTTGGCTTCGTCTTGATGTGGAAAGATCTTCTTCAGCACCAAATGCGTCGGTGTGAACTGTCTAGGCTTGACTCTCTTGTTGAAGGTTCGGGTCATTCTGTTCTAATAGAGTTGACCATGACAAACTGCATTCATTATCTTTTCGTCTATGAGGGATAGTTGCTCATAACAGCTCTTTACCCATTCTACGTCGCTGAGCTCAGCTTCTTGTATAATTCTTAGAGATGGAATCTCAACTTCGGGAGGAATAACAGCCTCAGTACCATAAACTAGCATATAGGGAGTTGCCCCTATTGAGGTGCGAACTGTGGTGCGATATCCCAATAAGACAAATGATAACTTCTCGTGCCACTGCTTTTGCCTTTCTATCATCTTTCTTAGTATCTTCTTGATGTTTTTGTTGGCGGCTTCTATAGCTCCATTCATCTGAGGTCTGTAAGCTGTGGAATTCTTTTGTTTGATCTTGAAAGCCTCGCACATAGCTTTCATCAAGTCATTGTTGATATTGGAACCATTGTCTGTGATGATTGACTCAGGAATCCCAAATCGACAAACAATACGGTCGCGGACAAATTCTACCACGACTTTCTTAGTCACTGCTTTGTAGGATGCTGCTTCGACCCATTTGGTGAAATAGTCGATGGCTACCAGAATGAACCTGTGTCCGTTGGAGGCGGCAGGCTCGATTGGTCCAATAACGTCCATGCCCCAGGCGGCGAACGGCCATGGTGAGCTTGTTGCGTTGAGCTCGTTTGGAGGTATCTTTACATATATGCGCTTATCTAACAACGGTGGCATTTCTGGACATACTGGCTACAGCCTGTTTCCATAGTTATCCAAAAGCAACCAGCTCGGAGTATCTTCTTTGCCAGAAGAAAACCGTTCATATGCGGGCCACAAGTCCCAGCATGAATCTCCTCTAGCAGCTTGGATGCTTCCTTTGCGTCGATACAACGTAATAATCCCAAATTGAGAGTCCTCCTATATAGGATTCCTCCGCTGTGAAAGAAGTTTTTGGATAGTCTTCGAAGTGTGCGTTTCTGAGTGGGATTCGCAAGCTCTGGGTAATCTCCTTTTGCCGAATACTCATTGATGTCATGAAACCAAGGATTTTCGTCTGCTTCCTCTTCGACATGGGCACAATAAGCTGGCTGATTATGGATCTTTACGGGAATAGGATCAATGAAATTCTTGTCCGGGGATTGGATCATTGAGGACAAAGTAGCCAATGCATCGACGAACTCATTCTGGATTCTGGGGACATGCCAAAATTCTATCTTCGTGAACCTCTTTCTTAATTCCTGTACGTGGTGCAGATACGGTAGTATCTTGGAATTCTTGGTATACCACTCTCCTTGTACCTGAAGTACCAGCAAATCTGAGTCGCCAATCACTAACAGCTACTGGACGTTCATGTCAATGGCCATATTGAGCCCTAAGATACATGCTTCATACTCTGACATATTGTTGGTGCAGGGGAATTTGAGTTTGGTAGATCCAGATAATGTTGACCGGTTTCTGATATTAGGACTTCCCCAATGCCAATTCCCTTGAAGTTCACTGCTCCATCGAAGAACATTCTCCAACCATCGTAGGATTCTACAATGTCTTCTCCTATGAATGATACCTCTTCATAAGGAAAATACATTTTCAGAGGTTCGTATTGTCCATCTACAGGGTTTTCAGCAAGATGGTTTGCCAGTGCTTGTCCCTTGACTGCTTTCTGAGACATAGATAATATTGAACTCACTTTGCAGGATTTTCCACTTGGCTAGCTCGTCAATGGGCATGGGCTTCTGAAAGATGTACTTCAATGGATCCATTCTCGATATGAGATACATTGTGTAGGCACATAACTAATGCCTCAGCTTCTAAGCTACCCAAGTCAAGGCACAACAAGTGTGTTTCAATAGGGAATATATGGCCTTATACGGAGTGAACTTCTTGCTGAGATAATAAATGGCTTGCTCCTTTCTTCATGTTTCATCAGGCTACCCCAGAACGCAGCCGAAAGCTCCATCTAACACTGCAAGGTAGAGTAACAGAGGTCTACCTGGCTCAGGCGTTACTAAGACTGGTGGTGTTGACAGGTATGCCTTGATTTTGTCGAAAGCCTTTTGAAAATCATCGGTCCACTTTGTTGCGGCGTCCTTCTTCAGCATCTTCAAGATCGGCTCACAGATAACTGTAGACTGTGCTATGAATCGGCTGATGTAATTAAGTCTCCCCAAGAAACTCATCACATCTTTCTTGTTCCTTGGAGGTGTTAGTTCTTGAATGGATTTGACCTTTGACGGATCCAATTCTATCTGTCGGCGGTTGATAATGAACCCGAGCAACTTTCCAGCAGGAACCCCGAATGCACACTTCGCGGGGTTCATCTTCAGATTGTATTTCCGAAACCTTTTGAAGAACTTCCTCAAATCTTCTATGTGGTCAGTGGATTTCCTAGACTTGATAATAACATCATCCACGTATACCTCGATCTCCTTGTGAATCATGTCGTGGAAGATAGTGTTCATAGCCCTCATGTAGGTGGCCCCTGCATTCTTCAGGCCGAATGGCATCATCTTGTAATAGTACACTCCCCACGGCGTAATGAAATCCTTTTTCTCAGCATCTTCCTCATCCATCCAGATCTGATGATAACAAACGAAGCAATCCACGAATGATTGTAGTTCATGCTTGGCGCAATTGTCAATCAGGATATGTATATTTGGCAACGGGAAGTCATCTTTCGGACTAGCCCAGTTGAGATCCCGGTAGTCGACACAGACTCTGACCTTTCCATCCTTCTTTGGTACTGGCACAATGTTGGCTAACCATGTCGGGTACTCAACTACCCTGAGAACCTTGGCGTTGATCTGTTTGGTGACTTCTTTTTTGATTTTCAAACTCATGTCGGGTTTGAACTTCCTGAGCTTTTGTTTTACCGGTGGACACATTGGATTGGTTGGCAATTTGTGAGCCACAATAGACGTACTTAGACCATTCATGTCGTCGTACGACCAGGCGAATATGTCCTCATACTCTTTTAGAAATTTTGCGTATTCTTTCTTTTCTGACGGCAATAAATGAATGATGATTCGTGTTTCCTTGATCTTTTTTTAATCTCCCAGGTTGATGATTTCAGTTTCGTCCAGGTTGTACTAAGTCATGTTCTCAAAACTCTCAAGTTCTTTGACAATCTCATCAGGTATGTCATCTTCTTCTGAATCCACATCCGTTTGATGTGTTCACAGTCATCAGTTCATGAAGACAGGTAATAGTAATGTTTTATAGGTAAAGTAATGAAAGAAAAATGATAGCAATAAATATTGATTCATAAGAAAATTTTAAAAATTCTTTTTATAAATTGAATGATTGTTTTGAACATTGAAGATCTTATTGCAGGAATTAAAATGCGAAAAAGGAAATCATTTTGTAAAAAAAACAATGAATAGCGCTCATTTTAGACTTGCTACCCCGAGGCTCATCGGGCTTTGGTTTTCCTGACAGTCTAATTCTTGAGGTACGTCCCTATGCTCACAACCTGTATGGAAGGGCCTTCCTCCCCCTCCTCCTCGAGAATACCACACCAGTCCATATCACTGTCCTCCAGAAACAAGTTCCTCATTGCCGCAAGTGCTTCTTTTTCGTCTGATCCATAAATAACGTCGGCCTGTTGGAAGGTCTGCTCCAGATACGGTATTGGTTGCTCCAAAGGGTAATAAGGACCGCTCCATGGTTTTAGCACCCGTGGTTTTAGCACGGTCGTGTAACGACAACGTCGGATTCCGTGGTTTTAGCACGGTCGTGTAACGACCCGGCCGGTCGTTCCGAGAGTTTAGCTCCGTTTCCCCCGTTTCTGCTTCATTTTATGTGGTTCAGCTTCATTTATGTGTGTTGGGTTGGTTGGTTCGGGTTAAGAGTGGTCATGATGAGAATTGAAGCATTTGGTCTCTCAAGGTAGCCTAATAGTTGAGAAAGTCAACTGAGAGTTGACCTATTGGTGAACGACCTCGAAATACGGATTTTATGGCTCGGATAGCTTCGTTAGGTGATTTGGGACTTAAGAGTGTGTTCGGAATGAATATTTGATGTCCGGTGTAGAATTAGACTTGAATTGGCGAAAGTTATTTTTTGGCGATTTCCGATCGGCAGTGGAAAATAGGCTATCGCGGTCGGAATGGAATTCCGGAAGTTGGAGCAGGTTCCTAATGTCATTTTGGATATGTCTGCAAAATTTCAGGTCAATCAGAGGTGTTTCGGTTGGTTTCGGCGTAGTTGGCGAAATTTAGAAGTTTCAAAGTTCATAGGCTTGAATTTGATGTGATCTTGGTGTTGTTGCGTTGTTTTTGGTGTTTCGAAGGCTCGACTAAGTTTGAATGATGTTATGGGATATGTTGGTATGTTTGGTTGAGGTCCCGAGGGCCTCGGGTGGTTAACGGACCAACTCTTAGCTTGAAAACTGGGCAGATTTTTCCTGGTGTGAGGTTCTGGTTTCCTTCTACGCGATCGCGGGAGGATGTTTGCGATTGCGTAGATTAAAGAGTGGGGCAGGCATTTTGTTCTATGCGATCGCGTGGTTAGGATTGCGATCGCATAGGTTGGTCAGGTAAGGCAGTGCGATCGCGTGGGTGTTTATGCGATCACATAGAGGATTCTGAGGCGCATGTGTGGGGTGGAGAGTTGTTCTATGCGATCGCGTGTATTGGTCTGCGATCGCATTGGTTGGCTGGTCTGTGCATCACGATCGCGTGCCAAGAGTCGCGATCGCACTGAAGAAAATTTAATAGCTGGGCAGAATGTTTTAAAAGGCCATTTGTGCGAGAATAGTTCATTTTTCACCATTGTTGAACGAGTTGGGAGCACTTTTGAGATGGTTTGAAGAGGAAATCGAAGGGGATCACTTGGAGGTAAGGTTTTAAACTTCATAACTCGTTTATATGTCGTTTTCTAAGTAATTAAACCATAAATTGCTGGAATTAAACCCAAAATTGGGGAAGAAGGGTGCATGGGAATTGAATTTTTCTTTTGAGGATTTGAGTGGACAATTGTGGTCCGATTTTAGTGTTCTTGGTATGTATAGAATTGTGGGAGGATGAGGATTCTAATGATGCAAATTTTATCAAATTCTGAGATATGGGTCCGGGGCTCGGGTTTGGCCAAATTTCGAGATTCTTGTATAATTTGTTAATTTTCGATTGGGTTGTGTTCCTTTGGTATATATTGATGATGTTATCAGGAGCCAATTTGAGGGGCAAGAGCATAGCGTACTAGTGTTGTGGCCCGGTGGAGGTAAGTAATAGTTATAAATATTGTCCTGAGGGTATGGAACCCCGAACTACATATTTCTCACTGATTTTAGAATGGCGCACATGTCGGATGATGAGTATGTGGCGCGCTGATTTTTGGATTGGACTTGGTCCTCTCCGCGGCAACTATTGAGTTGCGTATTTTACTCTAAACTATATGTTAAATTGTGTTCTAAAGATTTCTGAAATATTTGGGCTATAAGCCATGTTGGGCCTCGTGCCGGCTTGTTTAGACCCTTTGGGGAATTTTTACTGCTGTTTTCCTCACTGATTATTGATGATTTCACTCACTTACATTGTGCTTATTGTTTTCGAAACTCAGCCTGATTTATACTACTTTGAGATTTAAAATGATGTTTTGGGTCGAGTACCCTGTTTTACTGATTCGCCCGAGGGGCTTTTGAGAGGTTCTGACTGAGTGAGGCCGAGGGCCTGATTTGTGAGGATATGATATGCCACGAGGTGGCTTGATATTAGCGTTTGGGCTGAAGGAGCCCCTCCGGAGTCTGCACACACCCCCAGTGAGCGCACCGAGTACCGAGTGATGAGTGATTGGGAGGCGTGAGTGACTGTGAGGTATGCCCGAGGGGCTGATTATGAGTGATGGTGAGGTATGCCCGAGGGGCTGATTATGAGTGACTGTGAGGCATGCTCGAGGGGCTGATTATGATACATGTTTTTGCCCAAGGGGCTACTTATGATTTTACCACTTTCACTCTGAACTTATGAAATATGTTTTGCCCGAGGGGACTCTTTATGATTCATTTAGTTTCATACTAACCTTTCGGTTTGAAGTTGTTGAAAATATACATTTTCTAAAGGATTTTTCTGAAGTTGGTTTTAAAGCATGATGATTTCATATATCTATGTTTATACTGTTTGAAAGTAAGGCTTTGCATATTGTGAATTGGTGACATTGATTTTATGTGTTTCTTGTTGCTCAGACCTGATTTATTTTCATTAGTACTGAGTTGGTGTACTCACATTACTCCTTGGACCTTGTGTGCAGATCCAGGTGTTAGGGCAGAGTGAGCTGTCTATCTGTTCCAGAGATTCTCGGAGGTTTGCGAGGTAGCTGCATGCGTCCGCAGTCCTGCTCCCTCTCCTGCTTACTATTATAGAATTTATTTTCGTTTGAGTTGTATATTTTACGTAGATGCTCATGACCAGTGACTCCGGGTTCTCGGGGGTTGTATTTAATATCCAGTACAACTTTAACTGTTTTATAAATGCTTAAAGGAAACCTTTATGGGTAATCGGTATAGTAAAAATGTAAATGGAAGCTTATTATGATTTGAGTGAAGTTTTGGCTGGCCTAGTTTCACGACAGGCGCCATCACGACTGGCCTAGATTCGGGGTCGTGACAGGACGCTCTAATCATACCAGGGGCGGACCTAGAGCATTGAATACGGGTTCGTAGGAACCTATTAACTATTGCGTAGACCTTATATAAATATTAAAAAACTTATTAAATATTTGTAAATATCAAACTGTAAACTCAGTTACTATTTCATATTAATTTAAAATTACGGTAGGAACCCATAAGCTCCAAATTCTGGATCCGCCTTTGAATCATACCTGGCTTAATTAAATTGTTTGATTACGTGTTTTAGAACCTATGTGCGTTTTTCCTTTCGTCGTTCTTAATTGCTTGATTATTCGTAATTAAGGAATTGTCTTGAAACGAGTCACGCGTACGTGTACTCTTTTTGTTTGGCGTGTCGAGAATCGTGTCACGCGTACGTGTACACAATTCACAACACTCAATTATTTAAGAAAGCTTGACCAAAAGTCGCGCGAATGCGTACCTTGATTTATTTTGAGAGTCATAATTATGTCACGTGAACGTATACATAATTAGAATAATAGATTAAAAATGCGCCTAAAAGTATATTAACTGTTCATTATTCTTCCTAAACTTTGAGATGATTGTAAAGGCATGCATTATGGAATTAGGCTAATAACTAAATCATGAAGACCGAAAGCTAAGAAAGGATGGGGCGACTGGCTTCCTCTTTCTCACCGTGAGTGTCTTTTTTTTTGTGTCCCCAAATTGTGTGAGTGAGTGGAAGATATATATGTGTAGGTATAAGAATTAATTGGTAACCAAGAAAAAAGAGTGTGTATGTGCATGCGATTTTTGATGGACAGCATATGAGTTTGTTACAAATGATAAAGAAGAATCTTGTCACATGAAAATGACTCATTAACTCTTGCTTTAATTAAGATTTTTTTTATTTTGTGTAAAAATAAAAATACTAGATAAATATTTTAAAATCAAGAAAATATAATTTTTTTGCAATTTTTAATTTTCTTAAATAAAACCTACTAAAAACTGAAATAAAGGTTAAAATATATAGATTAAACTTAAAACTATTTACATACTAAAAAGTGTTGAAAAATCGCAATTATGGTCAAAAGTTAGGTGATCACAGTTATCAAAGATAGTTATCTCAAATTATTTATCATTTTAGATGTGCAAGACAAAATTGATTATTTTTTACCTTTTATACCCTTAGTAATAATTGTTCCTGAAGATGGAGATAATATATAAATAAAATATATATTCAATGAAGAGAGATTATATTTTAAGATATATTTAAGAGTTGAATAGTCCAATTTCTTTTCTATTTAAAATTTCTTAAGGAACGTGTAGAAAAGAAAAAACACATAATATGAGAGACAAAGAGAGTAAGTGAGTATTATTTTGGATGTCACTGTAATCCACAATATGGAGTAACACACGATTAAAGACGGTTATTGCAAGTAATTTTTCAACATTTTTCTCCTACTTCAGCATTAATTAGGTTGTAACAGAAAAAGTGATTTATAAGCTTGGGGTGGATGTATTTGTATCATTAAATGCCGCCCTTACTGAAAAGCAAAAGCACATGGGAGGGGTCAAGTATTGGATTAACGAGTGGTTTGAGTTTTAAATTGGTATTTTAATAATAATTTTCATAACATTAATTTTTGCCATGTTATTAAATCTCATTACAAAGTATAAAATCTAATGATAAGGAAAGAATTAGTGATAAAGAAAGAATTAGAGTTTAATTAGGAATGTGTAATATTTTCCTTATTAGAGTTTAGGTCTTTGTCTCCTATTAGGTTTAGGTTTTCTCTTATTTCTCTAACTTCTTTGTCTATAAATACTTGTGGAATTAATGAGAATAGCAAGAGGTTTTCCTCCAATATTGTTCTTTGTCTTCCGCATCAAATCTTTCATTGTATCAGAGCCATAGTCTTTTGAAGAACTCTTCATTGTCTAATATTATTATTTGTCTTTGTTC
>ML370370.1:9148-54896 GCA_005239525.1 Nicotiana knightiana
GGGCCCGGGCTCACGGGTCCAAATATGAGAACCGGCCCCCCACGGGCCTAAAGCCCCCCAAGCCCGGACCCCCCACGGGCCGGCCCATTTAGCCCGCTAGCCCGGGTCGGTCCCGGGTCGGGCCCGGCCCACCTGCCACCCTTATATGCAACTAATAACACTTTATTGTTATTAAGATTGTTTGGCGATTTTGAGGACTAGTATTCTCCCTGATTGAATAAAATGTCCCTAAGGGAGTGAATGGCAGAATGGTGCACAGTAAATATTGGATCAGTAAGACGTATGTCCAAATCTATTATGTACCCCTTGTTTTCCTTTTCGTTGAGTCAGCTTGAAATAGGGAGGATACCTATGTATATTCAAATTTATGGTATTGTCTTTCCATGTGGTAAAGTTTGTGGAGTAGTTCTAGGTTAATTCAACTAAAATAAATGCAGAGATTGAAATTATATTTTTCTGATGCCTTCTTTATGGTGCTTAGAGGTTTTTAAAACAAAAATGTACACAGCTTCTTATAGATATTTAGGTGAAGCGAGGTGGGAACTGATATCTTATATTCTACCCCTTCGTTCAAATTTTAAAAGAGTTGAATACCAGAAGCAATTGACTCGTTTTAATGTAAACCACCCATATTTTTTGTATTGAAACAGAGCAAGTGGGTGCCCAATTATTCTTTTTGAAATACCCTTAATATTAGTTGTTTATTTCCCAAGTGTGTTTGAGATTGTTTTTCCAAAGTCGCGTAAACGCGTACTTCGATTTAATTTTGAAAATCGTAATTATGTCACGCAAACGTGTACATAATCACAATAATTATATAAGTCGTGCCTAAAGCAAACTACGATGGTCATGATTGTATCCAAGCTACATTTGATATGTACGATGAGACAAAGAATTATGAAACAATTGGGGAAAACATGTCAGTTTATGCTCTTATTAAATTAGCCAACTAAAATAAATTATTTGGTCCATATTCTATCCCAATAAACCTTGAAGCTCACTCCAAAATAACTAGATTGCATTCTGCTAAAGGAAATCATTACTCGCTCATTTCACTTTATTAAAATTATACATGGCCCATATTTTCTTTTGATATAAAAAATAATTTCCTAAACCCATTAGCCCCTTTTTGAGTTCAAATCTCATTCTCAAACTTAAAATCTTGGCCAGCAGCCCATACAACACATTACCAATGAAACTCTTAACAGAAGCAATGTGACAAACCAACCAAAATCCATAAAAAGCTGATGGAATGTAAATCGTGAGCATAAACTCATTTTGCTAGCTAAATTTGGCATAGCATTCACCAAGCAATTAAACTAATTCCTAGGAACGTTAAACAAATTATAATACCTAATTACCACATATTAATT
Organism: Nicotiana knightiana; assembly: GCA_005239525.1. Lineage (NCBI taxonomy): Eukaryota > Viridiplantae > Streptophyta > Magnoliopsida > Solanales > Solanaceae > Nicotiana > Nicotiana knightiana. Next base: position 10,522 of record ML370370.1, read on the forward strand.
ATTAAATCAGAAAATATATAACAGTTAAAAGTTGGAAATAAAATCTGAGATTCTTTTATTTACAAAGATTGAGCTAACGAACAGAAATTTGGCGGCAACCTCAAATAAACGGCAACAGATGAAGCTCGAACGCGGCCTCGAACTCGACTCTTGGAGCTACTGTTTTTGTATGATTTTCAGGCCTGTTTTGAGCTATTATTTCAAATGAATTTCGTGGTGGTGAAGGGGATAAAACAGTGACGTTCTTGAATGGATTTAATGGGGAAGAAGATGGGGTTTCTTTCATAGATGGATGTAATAGGCTATGGAGAATTTACATAGTGATCTATATAAAGATTTATGAGATTGAGGCTATGGTGAATCCTTTCAATTTCAGTGTGCTATGTGAGCCCTAAAATGGAGTGATCTGCTATTTTGTTTGAGATAGAAGAGCAGCGATGGTTTTCTTTTTGGGGTGGCTGCTCGTTTTTTTCCTTCTTTGTGGTCTCCTTTTTTCTTTATATAGAAGAGTATTAGTAGTTCTTTTATCTTGTTCCTCAAATTCTGAGTGGGGAACGTAGAGTTCTTGAGGGGGAAATGACGTGAGGAGTGCTGGAAAAAAGTGGAGAGTTTAGCAAAATTGGGGAAGTTAACTAACTTTAAAATCTGATTTTTTTTATCTTTTGACGTTAACTTCACTTCATAATTTTTTTAAAATTTATTTTAGAAGATAAAACAAATATAGAGATAAGAAGATTAATCAATATTTCTTACAGTATAGGAAAACTAAATATTTACATGTACTTTAAATGATACTAAGAAAAATACCATAACTTATTATAATTCTAATTAAAAGAAAGCATATATTATTTGTAATTTTTTTTAATTTATAAATAGAGCTAAAACATGTATTCTAAGAATGTTAATATTTATTTTTGTAGTTTTTAATTTTCTTAAATAAACTCTACTAAAAGTAAGATAATTTTTTTAAAATATAACGATAAGACTGAACAGAAATATTCACACTAAAATAGTATGGAATTTGATGTGGACAAAAATTAGTGGTTCACAGTGTCTAGCATATTTGGCCTATGTTTGTGATTCTAGTGTAGAGGTTCCTTCCATGGATTCAGTACCTGTTGTGTGTGAGTTTCCAAAGGTATTTCTCGCAGATCTGTCGGGGATGCAACCCGACGGGTCTATTATTTTTTGTATTGACCTGACTCCGAGCACTCAACCCATTTGTATCCACCATACCGTATAACGCCACTTGAGTTGAAGGAACTGAAGGAGCACTTGCAGAATTTGCTTGATAAGGGATAGATGCATAGCCTAAAGCACATATATTTTTTTATGTATATCGCCCCATATTTTACTTTTGTTTCATGAATTTTAGATGTTAAACGTGATGATTTATACTAATTTGAAGTATTTTTATGTTTAGGAACGATCCAGGAGCAATTGGGGACGAAACGTGCAAAATGAGAGCCAAAACAAACAAAACCGGACACTTGAGCATTTGGGAGCCACATGCAGTGCCTTGAGCCACCTGTGGCGCTGGAGGCAGCGAGGTTTTAGGAGGCAGCGCCCTGGTGGGCGCCTGGCACTGTCCAGGGCGCCGATGGCGGGATTTTTCCTATTTAGCCTAGAACATGGTTTATTCGGCCCTAGACCTACCCAACACATATAAAAGCAAGACTAAACATATTTTTCAGGTGATTGACACTACTTTGGAGGAAAAACACACACGGGATCGTTAGGAAGCGGAGAATTCTCAGTTTTCTTCACCTTATTCTAGTGTTTTCAATTTATGCGACACTTATGCAATTGTTTGATTACATCATGAGTGGCTAAACACCCATTGTTTTGGGGTTGTGATTTAGCCATGAATATTGTTGTTTGACATTAGCTTGACCTTGATTATAATTCACCAATATATGGTTATTTCTTCAATTTTGTGTTTAATTGCTTAATTGTCTGGCCAACAGTTAGGTTCTATTTACTATTTATGCTATGCTTTGGAAAGCCGTGTATAAATTAGAGAAGAATTAAAGGGAGCGCGATCTTAACCCTTTAGGGGAGCGAATTTGGTTAGGATAGGAATATACTTAGTCACCGTGCTTAATTAAATATCATAATCTTAATGCGTTCTGATAGATTAATTTCATAGGAATATAGGCATTAATATATTGAGAATAGGCGAGTAGTACTTCGGGAGAAGGCTAAAAGAGCAATTATCGATTAATTAGCAAACATGAATGAATTATATGAAAGGGAAAGTTAATTAGAACACAATACGAATGGTGAATCGATCACAATCCTGAAATATTCCTCTTTATTGAATACACAATAATCAACTCGTTACTTGATAATTTAGTTATTATTTACAATTTTAGTTTAATATAATCATACTCTTGGACTTTGATTTTCACCGGATTGAATAACAATTTTAATGATTTAGTGAGTAGTTTAATACAAGTCTCTGTGGGTTCGACACTCAACTTATTATTATATTACTTGTCGACCACGTATACTCGCGTGCGCGTTTGGGAGCAACAAGTTTTTGGCGCCGTTGCCGGGGACTTGAAAATAGACTACTTTCTAGTTTTTGCTTTAATTGTTTATTTTGTCTAGTTTAACTTAACTTGATTGTTTCTCTAATCTCAGGAACTTTGATTGAATGCGTAGGGTCAGAATCCAGGACAGACTCAATGGCTTTGATCCCGAACCTGTGATAACATTTCACAAGAAGTTGAGGGAAGCAAGGGATACAAATAATATTCAGGCACTCGTTCAATTTCTTATGAACATGGCAGAGGAGCAACATATGGTTGTTCAGGAGGTGGCAATGCCCAGTATTGCTAATGTTACCTCCAGTATAGTGAAGCCCAAAATCACTGGGCACTTTGAACTGAAATAGAGCATGATCCAGCTACTTCATGCAAATGGGCAGTTTTTGGGTCTTCCACACGAGGATCCACAGCAACATATTCTGAAAGTTTTGGAGATTAGTGATACTTATATCACTAATGGGGTCACTCCAGATTATGTGAGGCTCACACTGTTTCCATTCTCTCTGTTGGGCGAAGCTAAGCGCTGGCTTAAGGCAAAACCAGCTAACTCCATTACATCATGTAATAATTTGGCAAGAAAATTTCTGGCAAGGTTCTTCCTTTCAGGCAAAACTGCAAAGATCAGAAGTGCGATAGTTGCCTTTAAACAGAAAACAGGAGAATCTTTATATTCAGCATGGGAAAGGTTCAAGGGGCTACTCAGCGACTGTCCTCATCACAATCAGACCAACGAAGTGTTAGCTCATACCTTCATAGAGGGGCTCTATCCCCAAACAAAGATTGTGGTAGATGCTGCAGCTGGAGGTCAAGTATCAGAGAAAAGCTTTGATGAAATTTATGCATTATTAAACAAATTCTCCAAAAGCAACCCAGATTGGCAAGGAGAGATGGGCAGACACACAATACAAAATTCTGCAGGGGTTCTCGAGTTAGATGTCGTCTCGGCATTATCAGCGCAGATTTCCACACTGACTAACCAAGTCAATAAGATGACCTTGGTTATTAACAAGAAACAAGCCCAACCAGTGCAACAGGTTCAGGTATTTTGTGAAGTATGTGGAGAGGGTCACTCTAGCGACTTGTGCCCAGCTAATCCAGAGTCGGTCTGCTTTGTGGGTAATGCAAATAGGGGTCAGCCGAATCAATATGGGAAAACTTATAATCCCAACTGGAGGAATCACCCAAACTTCTCTTGGGGTGGAAATCAAGGCATTCAGAATCAATACACGCCCCAAGCACCTCAACAACAATACAAACCACCTCAGATTGAGCAAAAAGTTAGCTTTGAGGAGATGATGAAGAAAATGATGATTGATCAGCAAGACTTCAATCAAAAAGTAATGGCTGATCAACATGCCCAAACCGTAGCAATGAGAAATTTGGAACACCAAATGGGGCAACTTGTCAATCCCCAAAATACCAGATCAGTGGGAGCCCTCCCAAGTGACACTGAGGCCGTATCATTGAGGAATGGGAGACAATTATAAGAGGTCCAGTCAAAGAAGAGAAAGAAGGTAACTTTTAATGAGAGTCCAGTCACTATAGAATCAACATTAGACAAAGCAAAAGAGTCAGAGAAGCCAGCTGAAAGGGCGGCGGCTGAGGAACCCCCACTAGTGGTTGCATGACCACCTCCTCCGTTCCCTCAAAGGTTGTAGAAAGTGAAAGATAATGCCGCGTACAAAAAGTTCCTTGATCTTTTGAAACAGGTGCAGATTAACATTCCATTGGTAGACATTTTGCAGGAAGTGCCCAAATATGCCAAATACATCAAGGACATTGTGGCCAATAAAAGGAGGCTGACTGAGTTTGAGACCGTGGCACTCATTGAGGAATGTAGCTCAAGAATTCAAAGCAAAACACCTCAGAAATTAAAGGGTCCGGGTAGTTTCACTATCCAAATCTCGATCGGTAAGCAAGCAGTCGGGCGAGCTTTGTGTGATCTTGGGGCGAGCATTAATTTGATGCCGCTCTCTGTGTTCTGACAATTGGGGTTGGGTGAGCCACGCCCAACAATGGTAATCTTACAGTTGGCTGATTGCTCCCTTGCTCATCCTGAAGGAGTGATTGAAGATGTGCTATTTCAAGTGGGCTCTTTCATATTCCCTGCTGATTTCATTATACTGGATTACGAGCCCGATCAGGAAGTCCCATTTATTTTGGGGCGTCCCTTCTTAGCCACAGGCGGAGCTATTATTGGTGGGTGTGAAGGGAAGATGACGATGAGAGTTAGTGATCGAGTGGAGGTATTAATGTATATAAAGCACTCAAATTACTAGTCCACTATGAAGAGCTATCCATGATTTCTGTGGTGGAAAACAATGATGCACCATTGGTTCCTTATATGATCCTTGTTGACCTTCTTAAACGAGTATTAATTGAGAGTGACGATGGTAGTGAAGATGAAACTAGGGAAGAAATTGAGCAAGTGTTTGATGTATCCTGTAGCTATATCCACGGGTTAGGAAAATTTGAGGAGCTGAACAAGCCTGTTACTTTGACCTCTCCTAATCCTTCTATCGAGGAAGCTCCAAAGTTAGAACTTAAGCCCCTTCCAGCACATATGCGCTATGCTTATCTGGAGAACTTAGAGACATTTCCCGTGATTATCTCCTCTAGCCTGACCAAAACACAAGAAGAGAAGTTGCTCAGAGTACTTCGGGAACACAAAAAAGCGATTGGGTGGACAATTGCAGATATTAAGGGAATCAGTCCATCGTTTTGCATGCATAAAATCTTCTTGGAAGATGGACATCGCCTGAGTGTGGAGCATCAAAGGAGGTTAAATCCCATTATGAAAGAAATCGTGAAGAAGGAATTCATAAAATTTCTTGATGCAGGTATCATCTTTCCTATTTCTCACAGCAACTGGGTAAGCCCAGTTCAATGTGTGCCCAAAACGGGGGGATGACTATGATTGAGAATGAAAAAATGAGCTAATCCCTGCTCGCACTGTTACGGGATGGAGAGTTTGCATTGACTATTGAAGGCTCAACAAGGCAACCTGCAAGGACCACTTCCCACTTCCCTTCAGTGATCAAATGTTGGACAGCTTAGCAGGACATGATTATTATTGTTTTCTTGATGGGCACTCGGGATACAATCAGATTGTCATATGCCCAAAAGATCAGGAGAAAACCACGTTTACTTGTCCTTATGGCGCTTTCGCCTTCAAGAGGATGCCGTTTGGTTTTTGTAACGCACCAGCTACCTTCCAGAGATGCATGATGGCTATTTTCACTGACATGGTGGAAAAATTTGTGGAGGTGTTTATGGATGAATTCTCAGTCTTCGGGTCATCTTATGATGATTCTTTGAAAAATTTGAGTATGGTATTAACCCGTTGTGAAGAAACGAATCTGGTCTTAAATTGGGAAAAATGTCACTTTATGGTGTAGGAAGGCATCATTTTGGGTCACAAAGTGTCTAGGAGTGGCATTGAAGATGATAAGGCTAAAGTGGAGGCAGTTGAAAAATTACCTCCACCAATTTCTGTGAAGGGTGTCCGGAGTTTCTTGGTACATGCAGGATTCTGTAGACGCTTTATTAAAGATTTTTCAAAAACTGCCACTCCTTTGTGCAGGTTGCTCGAAAAAGATGTCAAATTCAATTTTGATGAAGCCTTCATGAAGGCATTTGAAGAACTCAAAACGAAATTGGTAGTTGCCCCCCTAATTGTTTCACCAGATTGGTCTCTACCATTTGAACTTATGTGTGATGCCAGTGACCATGCTATTGGGGAAGTGCTAGGCCAGCGGAATGACAGAGTATTTTATTCCATTTACTATGGAGTAAGACTCTTGATGATGCACAAATGAATTACACCACCACTGAGAAGGAACTGCTGGCTGTTGTGTGGGTCTTTGAGAAATTTCGGGCATACTTGGTGGGAACAAAAGTCATAGTCCGCACCGATCGTGCAACAATTAGGTATTTATTTACAATGAAAGAGTCTAAAGCTAGATTGATGCGCTGGGTTTTGTTGTTGCACGAATTTGATGTAGAGATAAGAGACCGAAAGGAAACTGAGAACCAGGTAGCTGACAATCTGTCAAGGTTGGAAAATCATGACCATGTGGATGAGGGTGGACAAATCAAAGAAGTATTTCCTGATGAGCAACTTTTTACTGTAACCCAAGACCCTCCTCCATGGTATGCTGATTATGTGAATTATCTTGTAAGTGGGGTACTTCCTCCAAAGATTGAATCTGAGGCTAGAAACAGGTTCTTACATGATGTGAGGTTCTACTACTGGGATGAGCCATATTTGTACAAACAATGTGCTGATCAGTTGATGAGGAAATGCATTCCAGACAAAGAGGTAGAATTGGTGTTGTATGATTGCCATGCATCGCCTTATGGGGGCCATCATAGTGGCGATAGAACAACGGCGAAAGTACTACAGTCCGAGTTCTTCTGGCCAACTTTATTCAAAGACGCCCATGCATTTGTTAAAAAGTTTGACCAATGTCAGAGGACATGAAAGATCTCCAGGAGGCACGAGATGCCTTTGAATAATATCCTGGAGGTGGAGATTTTTGACGTGTTGGGGATAGATTTTATGGGACCATTCCCATCATCCAGAGGAAATAAATACATTTTGCTGGCAGTTGACTATGTGTCAAAATGGGTAGAGGCGATTGCATTACCGACAAATGATGCCATGGTTATAACTGCGTTTGTGAAGAAGAATATATTTTCGAGGTTTGGGACTCCACGGGCCTTGATTAGTGATGAAGGGACCCACTTTTCCAAGCGGTTGTTGAATAACCTCCTAGATAAATATGGAGTCCGTCATAGATTTGCGACAGCATATCACCCTCAAATGAGTGGACAAGCCGAGGTATCAAACAGAGAAATAAAGCAAATATTAGAGAAGACGGTGAGCGTGAACAGGAAGGAATGGGCTGCAAAATTAGATGATGCCTTATGGGCATATATAATAGCTTACAAAATGCCAATTGGGGCGTCACTGTATAAGTTAGTCTATGGGAAGGCATGTCATTTTCCCGTTGAACTCAAACATAAAGCATATTGGGCCATCAAGAAGCTGAATATGGACCTTGAAGCCGCGGGTGAGAAAAGACTGTTGCAGTTGAATGAATTAGATGGGTTTAGGCTACACTCGTATGAAAATGCTAAATTGTACAAAGAAAATACCAAAAGATGGCATGACAAGCATATTAAGTCGTGTCAATTCGAGCCAGGCCAACAGGTATTATTGTTCAATTCTAGACTGAGATTATTTCCTGGGAAGCTAAAATCGAGATGGTCAGGCCCGTTTGAAGTGGTGAGAGTCACTCCTTATGGTGCACTTGAGTTGCGAGCTATACATGGTGAAAGAAATTTTTTGGTGAATGGGCATAAAGTCAAACACTATTGGGGATGAGCCATGAGTCGCGAGAAAATAAAAGTCGTACTTGCTGATGAGTAAAGCAAGACTCTGCATCGTGCCGCGACTTTAAATCAGACGCTTGTTGGGAGGCAACCCAATTTTTATATTACTTTCGTAGTTAACTTCTTAAATTTTTCTTTAGAGTAGATAGATTATACATTTTTCTCTACAGGAATAGAAATTATAGATACAATAGTGTAGGACATGTAATTGAGTATTTAAAAAGCTTAGGGGATCGGGATATTCCAAAAAAAAAAATTTATCGTCTACAGTGCCCAGGCCAGCACCCAGTGTTGTCTGGGGCGCTGTGAACAGTGTCCAGGTGAGTATTTTTAATTTTTTTTCTTTTCTTTTTCATGTTCTTTTTAAATTATTAACCCTTGACCCATTTAACCCAACCCAAATACCCACTTATACTAATATTATAACCCATCTCCTACCCAAATACCACAAAAGAAAAAAAATACTCCCCTCTTCTCTCTCTCTCCCTACCCGCGACCCCCCTCTTTCTCTCTCAATTTTTTTTCTCTCAAGTTTTCTCTTGTTTTTCTCCTCCAATCCACAGGTATGTGTTCTAGTCTTGTTCTTGTTTTCTTCTTCTTGTGTTTTAATTTGTAGATAACAAAGCATACCCCATCCCCCAAGAGTTCTAATCTCCAATTCTTTCCCTTATGGAGTTTTTAAGTCAATTTTATGGTGGGTGGCTTGAAATTGTTGAAAATTATGTGTTTATTGTGTATACAGAGTAGTAAACTAGAAGTCCCTCTACTCCGTTTAAAATTGGGAGGGCCACCATCTTCCACCATTGTTGAATTCTCAAGCTCACACTTTATGCCCACAAGGTATTTGTAAAAATATTTGAATGATGATTTTGGTTACACCGGTGAAGTCTAAGTAACCGAGTGTCTTTGTGGATGCATTTGGGATAAGTGTGAGGTGTATAGGGATTCTTTGAAATGCTAGGGGATTGAGTTTTGAAAAATAATAAAAATTCATGTCTTTACACCATGTATCTTATGTATTGTATGTATAAACTTGTTGTAGAAATTAGTTAATGTCATATAGTTGTGTAGTTGTAGAACGTGGAGTCACACATGCCTCTTGCTCACATTGAAATGCATTCGCTTAGACATGATAAAATCATATATATATGGATAGCATGGGGAAGTCTTGAGTACCCATAGTCTTGGAATGCAACACTTGCACTTTTCAAATAAAAATCATGAAAATTTTTACATTTCACCTTGGGTTTTAAGTGTGGGGTCATTTTGACTTGCACGAAAACCTTAGGTGTGATCCTTGGTGAGTTCTCATATTCTTATTTTCGTTGTGTGGCAGGATAAAACAAAAAGAAAAATGTCTCGTGATGGCGCTAATAAGGGCAAAGGCATTGGCAAGTCCTCATCCACCTCTCTTGCACCCAAAAAGAGAAAGCAAGGAGAAGGCCCTTCACGACAAGCTAAGGGCGAGCAACTAGCCGAGGGATCCCACCTTACACCGCAGATACCCAGGCCTCGGTTGGACTTAATTAATGATTCGGCAATTGCTTGGCACAGGGATTTTGAGCCATACGGTCGCTACATCTCTGCCATGGGGATAAACACCAAGGCTTTGGATAGGAATTTGCTAGAGGTGATTGTCCAACTCCGTGCAAGGCACATGGAAAAGCTCTTGAAATGCCCCAGACCTAAAAATTGGAGCATGGTCCGAGAACTCTATGCAAATTGGCACCAAGGGCATGGCACCTCGCGTGTACGGGGTGTCGATATATCAATGTATATGGAGGCCTTCTGTCGATATTTGGGTGTTGAAAATATTGATCCAAGAAGACTACAAAAAATTATTCGCAGCCCGAAGTACACCTTGATACGTCACACTTTATGTGGCGTGGATTCAAATGCAAAATGGACTAGGAAACAAGGCAACATTCATCTTCACATGGTCCGATCAGATTTCAACAAGACTTCCAAGATGTGGCAGAATTTGGTACAGGCCAGACTCATGCCTGTCGAGCACAACAGCGACTGCACTCGAGCTCGAGTGTGTGCCATTTATTTTCTAATGACAAGCAGACCTATCAATGTTGGTGAGTTAATTCTTGGGGAGATGGACCGTACGAGGTTTGGGAGGCAGATTAAACGGTTCTTCTTTGGGAATGTACTCACTCATTATCTGATGTACTGAGGGGTGCCAGAGTAAACAGGTTATGATGAGGTGGTGGAGGCTCCACCAAGGCTACTCGACATCACATCACTGTTGGAGACATCGTCCAAGCTGACACAGGCGGCAAGATATGAGAGGGACGAAAACTTCAGCAGGTATATTTATAAGTCTCTACACTTTTTAATGTGCAGAGTTGGCGTTACGGATGAGGAGCGTATGCAATTACGCAATGAGTTTTCTAGTTCGTCCAAGGAGATGCTAGGGATTGCACCTGGAAGCCCCATTCATTCTTCAGAGGATGCCAACACAATCCGCGGCTCAGACACAAAGGAAGATGGGGGTGACGAGGTTACAGGGTCCCTGGCCTTGGTGCCTCTAGGCCCCGATGATGATGAGCCTGAAGTAGCTAATACAGAGGACTCCGAGTGACAGGGAGTATTTCTTTTCCCCCTACTTTGCTCTTTCAAATGTATATGCATTGAGGACTATTGATGACGTAAGTGTGGGGTGGAAAGAATACTACTTGTGGGGTTGTTGTATAATTTGTATAAATGTATTTTTTTTATTTTTTTTGTTTGTGTTAATTAGTTTTGTTTATGTTATTAGTTATTAGTTTTGATAGTTTTAGTTAGGTTGTTAAAGAAAAAAAAATAGAAAAAGTTCGAACTTTTTCCGACGATGGATCTGTTGGACAATTTTTTTGAGGGATAAAGTCCAATTTGAAAATTTCAAAAAGATTTTTTTTTTATTTTTTAGGATAGTTAGGTAGTATCCCTTGGTTTTTCTTTGGGCACCGGTTCTTTTCCAAGGGTGTAGCTCGAACCGGGTACTTTAAAATTTTTCTTAGGAGTAGTTAGGAAGAAACTGGGTAAATTTGAGATACCCATTGACATGGTTAGTGCTGACATATTAGGTTATGACATACATCCTATTTCCCTTGTATTTGGTTTGACATGTGAAGCCTAAGTAAATATAAATAGCCTATTTTGTGACGCCTTAGCTTAGTTGTTCGACTTGTATGCAACATAGTGTAATATTGCTTAATTTTCTCAGTTATGTGTGCTTGCTTGACTTGAGAGTTGAACAAAACTGTTGTGATTGAGTCATGTGCAATGTGTGTGTGAGGCTTAGTGATCTTCTATGCTATTCTGTGTAGTCTAGAACTTACCCAGTGTGTTAATTAAAGTGAAATTGTAGGTTATGCTAGTCTTGGATATGACATAGGCCTTTTCTTGCTTGATCATGGATGTGCTTGTCGCATAAAAATAAAAAATTTCGTCGCTAGCCCCTTTGATCCTATAGACCTTTTCCTTGGCACCCACATTACAAGCCGTACCCCTATTTTGTTATTAATTTGAGATTTTTGTACCTTTACCTCCTAAGGCACTTAGTCGCTAAAAGAATTAAGGTGAGATATTGGGGAATATTTTTGAGTAGAGCCATGGAAAGGCCCGTTGGTGCACTAAGAAAAAATTAAAATCAAAAGACACTAGCCAATGAACTTTCATGTATGGAGTGTGTGTAGAAGAAAAAAAATATTGTTGTAAAAGAAAGAAGAGAAAAGTTATAGTGAAAGTATGTAGAAAAAGATACACACCTCCACTTCTTATTAATTTGTGCTAGTGGAAGTATATAAGTGCTTAATTGAAAAAGGGCTATGTTGTATGATAATAGGCTGAATTCACATAGTTTAGAATATATTTATACTCTAACTTAATGAGATTTCACGGTCTTAAGTGAGTTAAATGATGATAAATTGGCTCTAATGGTGATTTTTGTGTTTCACAGGAGTACAATAAGCTATTGAGGACTTATGATGGTGATCCGGGCGAATTTGAAGAATAACAGACCATGGGGTAACTCTGAAGTGATTTGAAAGCTGGAAATTTGTCAAGACAGTAGGAAACCCCACTAGCGCGGGCATTAGCGCGAGACTAGCGTGCCCGCGCTAGTCCAGTGATCTGCCGGGCAGTGTTAAATCCCATTAGAACGGGCTGTAGCGCGAGACTAGCGTGCCCGCGCTAGTCCTGACGAAAATAAGACGCTGAGAAGGGTAATTTTAGGAGTTTGGGGCCAATCCACTTAACCTATAAAAGGTTCAACTCGTCCAGAGGAGCAGATTATCTAGGTTTAAAGCTTAGAATAAGAAAAATCAAGGCAAGAAGCAAGGAGAGCAATTGGGCATCAATCAACATCTCCTTCTCTTGCAATTTTTATCATAGTCATGCATTCTTTTGTAGTTTTAAATGTTTTAATATAAGGTTTTGGTGGAACCCGTTGGGGAATGACGCTATTGTGATATTAATATAGTTTTGATTGGTTGTTAAACTCTATTTGTTCAACTACGTTCTTGTTGTAATTAATTGAATGGCCATCAATTAGCTGTGCCTATTTATTATGTACTACTTGAGAGAGAGTGCATATTTAGGTAGTTGTTTGAACAACATCTCTCCTGGAGTATAGACGAAAGCCATAACCGAGGGTTTAGAGGTTGGATTAGAGATAACGATACCTCGGGTGCAATATAAAGTGAGCTGTAATGCAATCTAGCTAGCATAACTTGAGAGAGTGCGTCTAGTAAATTATCATAATTACTTGAGAGATATTTATGGTAGCTGGAGTGTTCATGATTGATAGAGACAACTAATCAAACTATAGGAAGTATCCAAGAAATAAGTTCACCAACGGGGGAAACCATAACCTTAGACCTTTATCGCATCTGTTTACATCTCAATATTAGTTATCTTTTAGTTTATTTAATTTCAGTCAGTCTTAGTAGTAAAATACGGAAAAAGTGTTATTCATAATCTTTGGGAACTTGATTATTGAGAATTGAGTGGTGTAACGACAATAATTGATAGGTTAATTCCCTGAGGGATTCGACTCTGGGCTAAATACTCAGATATATTTGCAATGCCCGTTTAGTCTTTTTATAAGACACAATTGCGTGAGATCAAATTTTGGGGCCGTTGCCGGGGAATTAACGGTGTTATCAATTAGAGTTGGAAGAAATACAAAAATTTTAAGTATACTCAATTTTCTTAAGTTTTCATTTATACATTGAAATTTTAACGTTTGTTAACTTAGTTGTACATGTGCATGCCTAGAAACTCATTGAGAACTGGTGAAGTATTTGAAGCCTTATCAGACCCCGAGAAAGTTTTCAAGGCCTTAAACCGGGTCAATCGGAAAAGCAAACAACAACCATCAATTGAACAACTTGAACCCGACATGGAAGATCCAAACAACACGAACAACAATGGGGATGATGTGGTAGACCCAGTTGCCCAGATAGGGGCAGAGGCTCCTTTATATGACTGGGCACAACCCACGGTAGAGAATTTGGCCACTGCGATACTAGTCCCTCGAATACAGGCTGAGTCCTTCCAGATTATAAATAATATGATGCACTTGTTGAAGAACAAGGGACTATTCTCAGGGTCATACATCGAAGACCCCCAACAGCATTTGAAGAATTTTCTGTCGATTTGCAAAACGCAGAGGCAGCCAAACATCACTCAGGAAGCAATAAAATTGTTGTTGTTTACATTCTCAGTGACAGGAGCAGCCCAGACTTGGCTAAACTCGCTCCCCATCAATTCCATTACAACATGGGAGGAGTTAATTAAGCAGTTCGTGAACAAATTTCATCCACCCAACAAGACAGATCAACAAATTGATGAAATCTTGAGCTTCAGACAGAAGCCAGTTGAAACATTGCAGGAAACATGGGAACAATTTAAGGGAATGTGTGTTATCTATCCACACCATGGTATTCCTGAGCAGATGTTGGGTCAGCATTTTTATATGGGTCTGGCTGATACTGTAAAGGCAAATGTTGATGCTTCAGCTTGTAGAGAATTCTTGAGCAAAACATCGAGAGAAAGTGAGATCCTACTTGATAAAATGGCGCAAAATTCAGGGTGGACAACCAGGAATGCGCCCATCACTCCTGTAGTTCACTCAGTGCCCTTTGATCCATCCAATACTATTGCGGAGAACGTGGCCACCTTGATAACACAGATGAGCATACTAACTAAGAAGGTGGAGGAATCACGACAAAAACAGCAGGTACATATCGTGGATACAACCAATGGGGGATTATGCACATCTTGCATTAGTCAACCATTTGGTAATCAGTGGAATGCAGAGTGTGATCACTTTCCTTATCCAGAAAACATGAATTATGTGTCAAATTATGGAGGCCAGAGACAAGGGGGGTAGAACTGGGGTTAGCAAGTTCAACCGTATAGACCACCTCACCAGCAACAGAACAATGGAAACATGGGTGCCATGAGACCTCAAGGTAATGTAGCACCTTATCAGAGGCCACAAAGTTATAACAATCAGAATCAGCAACAAGCGATGATGTAACAGGTGATTGGGTCAACGGCCAAAATGAGTGAGAGAGTAGATGTACATGATGCAACTATTAAAAATATTGAAGTGCAGTTGGGCCAGATATCTATGGCAGTGAACAATCGTCCTCTTGGGACTTTACCCTGCACATACTCAGGTGAACCCTAAGGACCATGGCCCGAAGCAGATGATGGCAGTGAGTCTCTGTAATGGTCGGGAGATGGACTTGGAATAGGAATTGGCTCGTGAAAGAAGGAAGGCAGGCAGAGACACTAGTACCAGTGCCAATCGAACTTGATGATTCCACAAACCTGACCAAGGTAACAGTACAAACTGCTGAAGGAGAACTTAGTAGGCAGAGTGAGGCTGAAAAGGAAGTGAAAATATCCCCAGAGCCAGTAGTTGAAGTACCAGTTGAGAAATAAAAATCCCAAATCATTGGGAAGAAGAGACCGCCAGCCCCTTTCCCTCAAAGGCTGGCCAAATACGAAAAGGATGAACAGTACAAAAAGTTCTTGGATATGCTGAAGCAGATACAGGTAAACATTCCTCTAGTTGATGCTCTGAAAGAGATGCCTGGGTATGCGAAGATGATGAAGGATTTGATGTCCCGGAAGTTTGATTTCCAAGACTTAGCGACTGTGACTTTGACTCAGACTTGCAGTGCTGTGGTAACACGACCAATAGCAGAGAAGTTGTCTGATCCAAGGAGTTTTACAATTCCCTGAACCATTGGCAATTTGGCTTTTGCCAAAGCACTGTGTGATTTGGGGGCCAACATTAATCTAATGCCCCAGGCCATTTATAAGAGACTGGGTATTGGTAGAGCCAGACCAACTTCCATGTTGTTGCAGCTGGCTGATAGGACGGTGAAGAGACCGTCGGGTATTCTGGATGATGTTTTAGTGCAAGTGGGGAAGTTTGTATTCCTTGCTGACTTTGTGATACTAGACTGTCGAGTGGATAAAGAAATTTCCATAATTTTGGGCAGGCCATTTTTGGCCACAGGTAGAGCTCTCATTGATTGTGAGACTGGGGAGCTCAAGATGAGGCTTAATGACGAAGAAATCACATTCAACATGCAGAAATCCATGAGGCGATCGAGTGAGTTCGCCAACTGCTCTTTAATTGATGTTGTGGATGTGATAGTTGAGGAAGATGATGCAGCCTTAACTACTGAGGACCCCTTCGCTGCATGCTTAATGGACTTAGATGCAGTAAATAGGGAGGAATTTGCAGAGTGGGTGTTAGCACTTGAAGGTAAAGGAGTATGGCCAAGGGCTCTTGAGTATGAACCATTGCACTTAGAGAAAAGAGAGAGCCCACCAACAAAACCCTCTGTGGAAGAACCTCCCAAACTAGAGTTGAAACTATTGCCAGCCCATCTCAGGTACACATTTCTAGGCCCCAATACTATGCTACCTGTTATTATCTCATCTAGTTTGCTAGATGTGTAGGCAAATCAGTTGTTACAGGTAGTTTCAGAGTGCAAGACGGCCATTCGATGGACCATGGCAGATATCAAAGGGATCAGCCCGGCATATTGCATGCAAAAGATTCTCTTGGAAGAGGGACACAGACCTTCCAGAGAACATCAAAGGCGCTTGAACCCAAATATGAAGGAGGTGGTGAATAAAGAAATCATAAAGTGTTTAGATGCGGGAATCATTTTCCCCATCTCTAACAACAGCTAGGTTAGCCCAGTGCAATGTGTTCCAAAAAAGGGTGGCATGACGGTTGTCAAGAATGATAAAACTGAGTTGATATCTACAAGAACTGTCACGGGCTGGAGAATATGCATGGATTACAGAAAGCTGAATCTCGCCACCCGAAAAGACCACTTCCCACTCCCTTCATTGATCAGATGCTCGACAGGCTTGCAGGGAGGTCTCACTTCTGTTTCCTAGATGGATACTCGAGGTACAACCAGATTTCAATTGCCCCGGAAGACATGGAAAAAACCCCCTTCACAAGCCTCTACGTGGTGTTTGCCTTCAGGAGGATGCCATTTGGCCTCTGCAATGCACCTGCCACATTTCAACGGTGCATGATGGCCATATTCACAGACATGGTGGAAGATATTATGGAGGTATTCATGGATGATTTCTCAGTAGTGGGAAATTCATTTGAGGAGTGCCTAGAAAATTTAACCCGTGTCCTAAAGAGGTGCATCGAGACGAATCTTGTACTTAATTGGGAGAAGTGCCATTTCATGGTACAAGAAGGGATCGTCTTGGGGCACTTGGTGTCAAGTAAGGGAATTGAGGTGGACAAAGCTAAAGTAGATGTGATTGAAAAGCTTCCACCTCCCACATCAGTCAGAGCTATACATAGCTTCCTTGGGCACGCCGGGTTCTACCGGCGATTCATCAAAGACTTCTCCAAGATCACCAAACCCCCCTGTAAGTTGCTTGAAAAAGATAACCCCTTTGTTTTTTCTAATGATTGCAGGGTAGCGTTTGAGGAGCTTAAAAAGCGGTTAGTCACGACACCAATCATCGTTGCACCCGACTGGGAGCAACCTTTTGAAGTTATGTGCGATGCCAGTGACTACGCAGTGAGAGCCGTGTTGGGTCAGCGCAAGGATAGAATAATGCACCCAATTTA
This sequence comes from Nicotiana knightiana, assembly GCA_005239525.1. Classification (NCBI taxonomy): domain Eukaryota; kingdom Viridiplantae; phylum Streptophyta; class Magnoliopsida; order Solanales; family Solanaceae; genus Nicotiana; species Nicotiana knightiana. The sequence goes on from ML370370.1 coordinate 27,598, forward strand.
CTATGCAAGTAGGGCTTTGAGTGGAGCTCAGCTGAACTACACGGTGACAGAAAATGAAATACTGGCAGTAGTGTTCGCTTTTGACAAGTTTAGGTCCTACCTGATTAGGTCGAAGGTGGTGGTGTACACTGATCATGCAGCCATCATATACTTGGCTGAGAAAAAGGAATCTAAGCCGCGCCTAATTCGTTGGGTGCTGCTTCTTCAGGAATTTTACTTGGAGATTCGTGACCGCAAGGGCACGGAGAACCAAGTCGCTGGCCACTTGTCACATCTTGAAGGTGCCGAGAATGCAATGGAGTCGGAGGATATTCTGGAAAACTTTCCAGATGAGCAGCTACTCGCCATGAGCGTAGAAGATGTGCGGTATGCAGATATTGCAAACTACCTGGCCAGTGGTGTTGAACCTTATGAACTCTCTTCTGCTCAAAAGAAAAGATTTTATGATAGCCGAAATTACTATTGGGATGAACCTCATTTGTTTAAAATTTGCATTGATAACATGATACGGAGGTGCGTCCCCGAGATAGAACAATTTGCTATTTTGCAGGCTTGTCACGCAGCTCCATATGGAGGACATTTCGGAGGAGTTCGGACAACAGCTAAGGTGTTGGAGGCCGGGTTTTACTGGCCTACTATGTTTAAAGATGATCATCAATGGGTGAAGGGCTGTAATGAATGTCAAAGGGCGGGGAACATATCTCGTCGTCATGAGATGCCCATGAATCCAATACAAGAGGTAGAAGTGTTTGATGTGTGGGGGATAGATTTCATGGGTCCCTTTGTCAGCTCCTACGGCAATACGTACATACTTGTTACTGAAGACCACATGTCCAAATGGGTAGAAGTTGCATCGTTCCCCACCAATGATGCACGAGTGGTGGTGGAGTTCTTAAAGAAAAATAGATTCACCCGTTTTGGAACCCCAAGGGCTATTATTAGTGACGGAGGCACTCACTTCTACAATCGTGTCTTCGAGAAGCTGCTGGCCAAATATGATGTGTGCCACAAGGTGGCAACCCCCTATCACCCTCAGAAGAGCGGGCAGGTTGAGGTATCCAACTATGAAATAAAGAGTATGCTGACCAAAATAGTAAACGCCAAAAGAACTAATTGGGCGAAGAAGCTTGATGACGCACTCTGGGCCTATAGGACTGCATTTAAAACACCAATTGGTATGTCTCCATACAAGTTGGTATTTGGTAAGGACGGTCACCTGCCTGTGGAGTTAGAACATCGAGCGTGGTGGGCATTGAAGCAGTTGAACCTGGATCTCGATACTGCTGGAGAAAATCGAGTCACAGAGTTGCACAAGTTGGAAGAGTTCAGATGTCAAGCATTTGAAAGCACAAGGCTATATAAGGAAAGAATGAAGAGGTTACATGATAAAAACATTGTGGACCGAGACTTCAAACCAAGAGACAAAGTATTGCTTTACAATTCAAGATTAAGATTGTTTCTGGGTAAGCTCAAGTCCCGATGGTCTGGACCATTTAAGGTGGTCAACGTGTTACCTTCTGGTGCTGTAGAAATTGCTGCTGATGATGGGTCTAACGCCTTCAAGGTCAATGGACAATGATTGAAAATGTATGTGGGAATGAATGAAACCAGTGAGCTGGTTGTGCTGCACGTTCTTGAACCTCAGAGGCTGAGCGAACATTAATTGCGCTCATTCTGCATCGTGCCGCGACCGTAAATCAGGCGCTTCATGGGAGGCAACCCATTGATTGTTGTACTCGTCGTGCCGCAATGTTAAATCAAGCGCTGGTTGGGAGGAAATCAACCTATATAGTGTTATTATAAAAAATAAAAATAAAAAACGTATTTTTTGCTGACGCCGAGACTAGCGCGACCGCGTTAATCGCGCGCTAGAGGTCGCGCTAGTGGGGTTTCTCACTGCCCTCAACCCATGGACTAGCACGCCCGCACTAGTCCGTCTCGACACAGGTAAGTTTCGGGTAAAAAATCTTTTAGTTATTTTCTTGTACTAATTTTCCCAACCACCCAATTACCCCCCCCCCCCCCCCCCCCCCNNNCGCCTCCTCCAAATACCGACACCTTATCTCTCAATAAAACTCTACCCCTCCATAAACCCTTCCTATTCTTCTTCTTCCTTTCCTCTTCAATTTTCCACCCTCAAAGAAGGCAACCACCCTAAAGCACTCCCACCTCTAATCATTCTTCATTCCCCATTACTCCATCTCTATCATTCAACCCTACAGGTATGTATCTCTCACCTTAATTTTTCTTTTATTTTTGTAACTTTTTTTTATGTACTCCATCTTTTATTTTTCTCTTCCATTGTGTACAGTAGTTGATTTGTGTTGATAATGGATGACATAGGGAGTATGGGGTGTTATGAGTATATTTGAGTTCAGATGGTGATGCCCCATGTCCACTATTTAGTGCTTGGGGTTTTAAATTGTTTATGCCCACCATATGTTTGTTAAAAGACCCCAATGGAGGGAAATAATGTGACCAATTTGTGATGAAGTCTGAGTAACCACAATTGGGTCACCCTGTTGTACTGAGTTAATACTATGTTAATTGTAGGTACATTGCCTCCACGCAAGCGTCAAGCCACAGAAGCCTCTTCAAGTCGTGTAGCAAGAACCTCCACCGGAGGACAGCCACGAAAATCAGTAGACTCGAGGCCTTTCAACAGCCACAAATTTGTCTCAGAAGGCGCATGACAGATTCGCTGAAAAAGAGGATAAAATAGCTATACCTGAGCAGGCTATGGACTCTGAAGCCATTAGGATGAATTGCCCCAGAATGTACGAAGTGTTGATGTAGCATCGCATGGACATTTTCTTTGAGGAACCTGACGAGGCAAATGACATGATGGTCAGGGAATTTTATGCCAACGCTCCGGAGCATGACAACTATGTTGTAACAGTGCAAAGAAGGCCGATTAATGCCTCAATAGAGCACATCCGGACAATGTACATGCTTCCTCTACCAGCAGCTGGTTACGTAGACGCCTACCAGACCTACATCGAAAAATTAACTCCTTGGTATACATTCACCCCGACCATCTGTCGACCGGGCATTACATTGAAATGGTACAAGTATGGAAATAAATTTCACTCTTCGGGCCTCAAGTTTGAGGCAAAATGCTGGTTGTACCTGATTAATAGTCGACTATTGCCATCCAAGAACACTTCGGAGGTGAACATTCCTCGAGCGTGTCTGATTTGGTGCTTCATGGTAGATGCACTGTTCTATGTGGCACAGTTAATTCATGAGGAGATGCTTATCCGCATGAAGGTCCAGAGGTATGGGTTCTTCTACCCATCACTTGTCACTCGACTGTGTGATGTGGCTGGGGTGCCAGGCGACTTTGCTATCGATAGCCGGGTACCTGCGGCGCACCCTTTCAGAGCTAAAATAGTTACTACAGGAAAGGAGGCAATGGCAGCCGATGAGGAATTAGTGGGGCATGACTCTTAGGAAGAGGAAGCAGAGGAGGAGCATCACCAAGGAGGTGAGGAGACGGAGCATATGGAAGAGGAGCAAGCTGTGGACGTTGGTGGCCCGTCTAGGTCCAGTCGGGGCCAGCGGTTGGACCACCTGAAGCACGACGTGGCCGGGTTGAGAACCTCAGTGACTGAACTGGGGACCCGAGTGGATGAGATGGCCACCCAACAAAAGAAGTATGAGAAGAAGATAATGGGCTGGCTACGCACCCTGGGTCGTGCTTGCAACGTCAACCGAGACACCGTCTCCGATCAAGATTGATCTGCCAGGGAAGTCCCTTTACCTTATTCTATTTTTTAATTGTCCATGAGGACATGTACTCGTTTTAAGTGTAGGGTGGGGGATGGTTTCCCTGTTGTATAAGTTGTGAATTATGTGTTTTATTTTGTTTTGGTTAACTTAATCGAATTGCAGTTTTGTTTTATGTTTTTGGTGTAGTATGTTTTAGTTGTTGTTAGTAATAGTAATCAAGTCGTCTTGGCCCGAAGACGGATCCCTTTGGCGGGGGTTCTTAAGGGTCCAAGTCAATATAAAAATAAAACAAAAATCAGAAAAACTTAGTGGACTCCTCCTGATGACGGATTTCATAGGAAGTTTTCTTGAGGGAGGTCAGTCCGCAGAAAACAACCAAAAGATTTTTTAATTTTTTTCCTTTATAGCTAGTGTATTAACTCCCTCTTGATTTTTATTTTGACCACGGTTCTTTTCCAAGAGTTTAGCTTGAACCAGGTATAGCTAGCTTCTTTTATTTTTTTTATTGTAGGAATCCTTTGGGCAAGGTGCTGAATGATAAAATGCTATCCTTAGTGTTTTACACCCAAACACCGTGAATCCTAGAGTGTGACACTTAGGCTCACCAGTTGACTCTTGTAGAATGCCTTAATGGTGCATGTTGTAACTAACTTGAATGCTCAATGGAGTGTTTTGATGAACCAATTTGGATTGAATTATGTGCCATGTGTGTGTGAGGTGTTTTGCATGTATTCTATGTCTGCATTTGGTACCTAGAACTTGCCCCGTGTGTGTACAAATTGATATAAAAGTTTGTTTAGTCTTAGAAGGGATATATGCATTTCTTTGTTAAGCCAGACACAAATATATACCCATTTGAATATAATTAACCATAGTAAACCCCTTTGAGCTTATAAGCCTGTTTCTTTGATAACCACATTATGAACCATAACCAATTGTTTGAATAGCCTGTTTGTTTGAACCTGGTACTTCCCATGAGCACTTGAATTGTTAGCAGATATGTAAAAGTCAAAGTGTGGGGTGGTGGTTGGATCTGTAAGGAAAATCAAGGAAATAGAATGAAAAATGCAAAAGTGAAGGCCACTTAGAAAAAAAAAAAAAACAAAAGAAAGAAAGAGGACAATAGATACATGTAGTCCTTGATAATTAGTGGCATGGGGTAATTATGAAGTAAAGCAGGGTGAAAGTTCTGGCCAAGCATAAAAATGGGCTGAATGTGAATGTAATTGTATTAAAAGTTCTTAGGGAGGTTAGTCACTATACCCAAAGTGTATCCTACCAGTCCCTTAGCCTACATTACAACCAAATAAAGACCTATTGATCTTAGACTGAATGAACTCAATTAATGGAGTATTACACTACAGGCAAGCCTATGGCGTATCTGTGTGACATATGAATGTTCTTTTTGAGAATGAGTGAATTCTTTCTTTTAAAAGTTCCTGTTTGTCCGGCTATTTTATTTTTATGGAACTACTATCAATTGTGTGAAGTCAGGGCATATGATTTATGAAAAAGAGGTAAGTCTTGACCTCCTCGTAGTATTTCGAGGAAGTAAAATTATAGCAGGGCATGTTAGAGTCATTGCTTGAGGCATAAATGTTACACGGCTAGGTGCATTGCTTGTAAAACGTTTGTGGTGTGACACCGTAGGGGAGTGTTTGATGTAAAGAAACCTTGTAGGATATAGTGTATTTCTCGAGGTCTAGCAATGAATTAAGTGTGGGGTGTTGATAATAGGATGAATTCACATAGTTTAGCATATATTTATACTCTAACTTAATGAGATTTCACGGTCTTAAGTGAGTTAAATGATGATAAATTGGCTCTAATGGTGATTTTTGTGTTTCACAGGAGTACAATAAGCTATTGAGGACTTATGACGGTGATCTGGGTGAATTTGAAGAATAACATACCATGGGGTAACACTGAAGTGATTTGAAAGCTGGAAATTTGTCAAGACAGCAGGAAACCCCACTAGCGCGGGCATTAGCGCGAGACTAGCGCACCCACGCTTGTCTAGTGATCTGCCGGACAATGTTAAACCCCATTAGCGCGGGCTGTAAGAGAGGCTAGCGTGCCCACGCTAGTCCTGACGAAAATAAGACGCTGAGAAGGGTAATTTCGGGAGTTTGGGGCCAATCCACTTAACCTATAAAAGGTTCAACTCGTCCAGAGGAGCAGATTATCTAGGCTTAAAGTTTAGAATAAGAAAAATCAAGGTCAAGAAGCAAGGAGAGCAATTGGGCATCAATCAATATCTCCTTCTCTTGCAATTTTTATCATAGTCATGAATTCTTTTGTAGTTTTCAGTATTGCTATGAGTAGCTAATTATTTTAATCTAAGGTTTTGGTGGAACCCGTTGGGGAATGATGCTATTGCGATATTAATATAGTTTTGATTGGTTGTTAAACTCTATTTGTTCAACTACGTTCTTGTTGTAGTTAATTGAATGGCCATCAATTAGCTGTGCCTATTTATTATGTATCTACTTGAGAGAGAGTGCATATTTAGGTAGTTATTTGAACAACATCACTCCCAGAGTATAGACAAAAGTTATAACTGAGGGTTTAGAGGTTGGATTAGAGATAACGATACCTCGGGTACAATCTAAAGTGACTTGTAATGCAATCTAGCTAGTGTAACTTGAGAGAGTGCATCTAGTAAATTATCATAATTACTTGAGAGAGATTTAAGGTAGCTGGAGTGTTCATGATTGATAGAGACAACTAATCAAACTATAGGAAGTATCCAAGAAAGAAGTTCACCAACGGGGGAAACCATAACCTTAGACCTTCATCGCATCTGTTTACATCTCAATATTAGTTATCTTTTAGTTTATTTAATTTCAGTCAGTCATAGTAGTAAAAATACGGAAAAAACGTTATTCATAATCTTTGGGAACTTGATTATTGAGAATTGAGTGGTCTAACCACAATAATTGATAGGTTAATTCCCTGAGGGATTCGAATCTAGGGCTAAATACTCAGATATATTTGCAACACCCGTTTAGTCTTTTTATAAGATACAATTGAGCGCGATCATTGTATATGGGTTGTGGCAAGTGAATTGGTTGAGAAGAATATGTGTTCGAATTGTGAATGTAGAGTATTAAAGTGCTTAGGAGGGTTAGTCACTATTCCTAAATATATCCTACATGTCCCTTAGCCTACATTACAACCTTAAAAGTCCTAATTAATCCTAGATTCGGCTAGCCTAAAGTAGTAGAGATCTACACTACAGGCAAGCTTATGGTAAGACAACGGGATGCATATGAATTCTTTGTGAGAGTGAGTGAATTTGATTCAATTGTGTGATATCCTTAAATTATGTTCAAAAGCATACTTGAATGTGTGGACTAGTTATATTCACTCTTTTGTTTGTTGGTGAGGGCACATGATCTCATGAACGATTGGTAATGTTGTAAACTTTCTTGTTGGGTAAGTGCGTGAATTGAGAGGGCTTAATGGTTACAAGTTGACACTTGAGGTTGGGTGGTTGCAAATAGGTTATTGGATTGATTGAATTAAATTGTTATACTTGGGCATGTTTAAAAAGGGGAAGAATGTGAATTTTTGTATGTTCATACTTGATTGCCGGTATCGATCATAGTCAAAAAGGGGTAAAGTGTGTGATTTAAAAGTAAAATTCTCCTTGATAATGAACTTTGTACGTATTTAAGGGTAGTAGTTTGTCCCATTGCTCGAGGACGAGTAAGAGTATAAGTGTGGGGTGTTGATGCGTAGCCTAAAGTATATATATTTTTATGTATATCACCCCATATTTTACTTTTATTTAGTGAATTTTAGATGTTAAATGTGATGATTTATAATAATTTGAAGTGTTTTTATGTTTAGGAACGAGGGAGAAATTGGGAGAGAAACGTGCAAAATGAGAGCTAAAACGAACAAAACCGGGCAACTGAGAATTTTGGCTCCACAGGCAGTGCCTTGAGCCACCTGTGGCGCTGGAGGCAGTGAGGTTTTAGGGGACAGTGCCCTGGGGGGCGCCTGGCGCTGTCCAGGGCGCCGATGGCCGGATTTTTCCTATTTAGCCAGGGGCATGGTTTATTCGGCCCTAGACCTACCCAACACGTATAAAAGCAAGACTAAACATATTTTTCAGGTGATTGACGCCACTTTGGAGGAAAAACACACACGGGATTGTTAGGAAGCAGAGAATTCTCAGTTTTCTTCACCTTATTCTAGTATTTTCAATTTATTCAACACTTATACAATTGTTTGATTACATCATGAGTGGCTAAACACCCATTGTTCTGGGGTTGTGATTTAGCCATGAATATTTTTGTTTGACATTAGCTTGACCTTGATTATAATTCACCAATATATGATTGTTTCTTCAATTTTGTGTTTAATTGCTTAATTGTCTGCTCAGTAGTTAGGTTCTATTTACTATTTATGCTATACTTGGGAAAGCCGTGTATAGATTAGAGAAGAATTGAAGAGAGCATGATCTTAATCCTTCAGGGGAGCGGATTTGTGGTTAGGATAGGAATATACCTAGTCACCGTGCTTAATTAACTATCGTAATATTAATGCGTTCTGATAGATTAATTTCATAGGAATATAGCGTTAATCTATTGAGAATAGGCGAGTAGTACTTCGGGAGAAGTCTATGAGAGCAATTATCGATTAATTAGCAACCATGAGTGAATTATATAAAAGGGAGATTTAATTAGAACACAATACGGATGGTGAATCGATCACAGCCCTGGAATATTCGTCTTTATAGAATACACAACAATCAACTTGTTACTTGATAATTTAGTTATTATTTACAATTTTAGTTTAATATAATCATACTTTTGGACTTTGATTTTGACCGGATTGAATAACAATTTTAGTGATTTAGTGAGTAGTTTAATACAAGTCTATGTGGGTTCGACACTCAACTTATTATTATATTACTTGTCGATCACATATACTTGCGTGTGCGTTTGGGAGCAACAGGATTCATTGGACCTACTTGGATTATTTTGTGATCGTATTCATTGATGATATCTTGATATACTCCCGCAGTCGAGAGGATCGTGAGCAGCATCTTAGAGTTGTACTTTAGACTCTGAGAAATAGTCAGTTGTATGCCAAGTTTTCAAAGTATGAGTTTTGGTTGGACTAAGTCACCTTTTTTGGCATGTTGTATCTGTATAGGGCATTCAAGTGGATCCTAAGAAGATCGAGGTTGTTCAGAACTGGCCTAGACCTACTTGAGCTATAAAGATTTGGAGCTTCCTGGGTTGGCGTGGTACTATCGCCGGTTCGTGGAGGGGTTTTCATTTATCGCAACCCCATTAACTAGATTGATACATAAAGGTGCTCCATTTAGATGGTCGGATGAGTGTGAGTTGAGCTTTCTGAAGCTCAAGACTGCCTTGACTACAACTCCGGTATCGGTATTATCCACAGGTTTAGGATCCTACACGGTGTATTATGATGCATCGCTTGTTAGACTCGCTTCAGTATTGATGCAGGATGACAGGGTGATTGCATATGCACCGTCAGTGTTGAAGGTTCACGAGAATAATTACCTTGTTCGTGACTTGGAGTTGGCAACGATTGTTCATGCATTGAAGATTTGGAGGTATTACCTCTACGGCGTGTCATGTGAGGTGTTCACGGATCATCAACGTCTTCAGTATTTGTTCGAGAGAAAAAAGAGCTCAGTTTGAGGCAGCGGAGGTGGTTGGAGCTGTTAATAGACTATGATATCACTATTTTGTATAATCTTGGGAAGGACATGTGGTGGCCGATTCCTTGAGCAGAAAGGTTGTGAGTATGGGTAGCCTCGCATATATTCCATTTGGTGAGATACCGCTAGCGTCAGATGTTCAGGTCTTGGCCAACCCGTTCCTGAGGTTAGATGTTACGGAGCCTAGTCGGGTACTTGCTTGCACGGTTTCTCGGTCTTCTTTGTATGAGCGCATTAGAGAGCATCAGTATGATGACCCTCATTTGCTTGTCCTTAAGGACACAGTGCGGCATGGTGATGCCGAGTAGGTTACCATCGGAGATTATGGGGTTTTGCAGATGTAGGGTCGAATTTGTGTGTCAAATGTTGATGAGCTTCGTGAGTTGATTCTTGAGGAGGCCAATAGTTCGCAGTATTCTATTCATCCGGGTGCCACCAAGATGTACCAGGATTTGAGGCAGCATTATTGGTGGAGAAGGATGAAGAAGGATATAGTTGCATATGTAGCTCCGACTGTAAGCAGTTTAAGTACGATCATCAAAAACATGGCGGTTTGCTTCAAATGCTTGAGATTCCTGAGTGGAAGTGGGAGCGTATTACCATGGATTTTGTTGTAGGGCTCCCACAGACTCAAAAGAAATTTGACACTGTATGGGTGATTGCTGACATGTTGACCAAGCTGACGTATTCATTCCAATAGTAGTTACCTATTCTTCAGAGCAATTGGCTGATATCTATAGACGCGAGATCGTTCGTCTTCATGGTTTGCCGATGTCCATCATTTCAGATCTGCGTACATAGTTCACATTGCACTTTTGGAAGGCTGTACGACGTGAGTTAGGCATACAGATTCAGTTGAGTATAACATTTCACCACCAGACAAACGGACAGTCTCAGCGCACCATTCAAATATTGGAGGATATGCTTCGCGCTTGCGTTATGCACTTCATGGGTTCTTGGGATCAGTTCTTAGTGCTTGCAGAGTCTTCATACAACAACAAATACCAATCGAGTATTCAGATGGCTCCCTATGAGGCATTATATGGTAGGCAATGTCATTCTCCAGTTGGTTGGTTTGAGCCAGGAGAGGCTAGGTTGTTGGGTACCGATTTGGTTCAAGATGCCTTGGAAAAGGTCAAGATGATTCAGGATCGACTTCACACAACTCAGTCTAGGCAGAAGAATTATGCTGATTGTAGAGTTCGTGATGTTGCATTCATGGTTTGCGATAGGTAACTACTCCTGGTTTCACCCATGAAGAGTGTGATGAGGTTCGGAAAGAAGGGCAAGTTGAGCCCTAGGTATATCGGGCCTTTTGAGATTTTGAGAGAGTGGGTAAGGTGGCCTACAAGCTTGAATTTCCCCTAGTTTATCAGTAGTCCATCCGGTGTTCCATGTGTCCACGCTCTAGAAGTATCAAGGTGATTCGTCCCATGTATTAGATTTCATCTCAGTTCAATTGGACAAAGGTTTGACTTACGAGGAAGAGCCGGTGGCCATTCTAGCCCGACAGGTTAGGAAGTTGAGGTCTAAGAGTTATCCTTCAAATCAAGTGCAGTGGAGAGGTCAGTCGATTGAGGCAGCTACATTAGAGTCCGAGTCCGATATACGGACCATATACCCATACCATTTCACCGGTCCGGGTACTTTTCTATGTCCATTCGAGGACGAACGCTTGTTTTAGAGGTGGAGAATGTGATGACCCGATAGGTCATTTTGATACTTAGCCTCTATTCCTGTGTTATGAGACCTCAATTAGTTCCATTTTGCGTTTCTCAATTTCCATGCACAATCTGTGTCTCATTCCGGAAAGTCTTTATGTGAAAAATTAAAGAAATGTGAAATTTTGCCATAAAACTGACTTGAATTGACTACGGTCAACATTAAATGGACTCGGATCAGTATTTTTACCATCCCATTGGGTCCGTATCGTGATTTAGGACTTGGGCGTATGCCCGGAACTTAATTCATAAGTCCCTAACTTGATTTTGACTCATTTTGCCGAAAACTAGCATTTTTGAAAGTTGGAAATTACTAAGTTTGACCATATGTTGACTTCTTAGCTAACGAGTTCAAATTTTGATGTTAATACTTGGAATAGCTCTGTACTGCTATTTGAAACTTTTCTGCAAAATTTGGTTCAATTCGGAATTGATTTGACATGATTCGGACGCTTAAACGTGATTCTAGTGTTCTTGAGTTTCACTTTGAATGATCATTCATTTTGAGGATTGATTCATAGAATGCAACGACCCGACCGATCGCTTTGAGAAATTAAACTCCGTTCGGTGGAATAAGGTCTTGAACAACTTCACTTTGTGTATATCGACCTACGTACGTGGTTGGATTCAATTATCGGATAATCCGGAGTCAAATTGGAAGGAAATTTTTTATTTTTGAAGCTTAAGTGATGGAAGTTGACCGGATGTTTGACTTTTGAGTAAACGGCCTCGGAATGAGTTTTGGTTGATGCCAACAGCTTCGTATGATGATTTTGCACTTAGGCGCGCATCTGGAATTGTTTCGGAGGTCCATAGGGTAATTTGAGGTAATTTGGCGAAAGTTAGAATTTCGGCGATTTTGGCCGATAGATGAAATTTTGATATCCAACTCGGAATGGAATTTCGAGAGTGGATGTAGGTCTGTTGTGTCATTTATGACTTGTCTGCAAAATTTGGCGTCATTCCGGGTTGAATTGATAGGTTTCGGCACGAGTTTTGATATTTGAAGATTTGAAAATACATAAGTTTGATTTTTTGTTTGATTCGTCGTTTTGGTGTTGTTTTATGTGATTTGAAACCTCGAGCGAGTCCGTGTTAGGTTATATGACTTGTCTGTGTGTTTGGACGGTGTCCCGGGGGTCTCGGGTGTGTTTCAGATGGGCTTCGGGTCAATCTTCCCTCATTTTTCCACTACTGAACCTGTCTTCTGGTTTCCTTCTATGCAATCACATAGCAGTAGAAGCGATCGCATAGTGTTTCTATTGACCCCCCAGTTTTACTTCAATGTGATCACATACATTGCTTCGCGATCGCATAGTGCAACGTTGGCATCAGAAAATTTCCTCCTATGCGATCGCATTCTTCAGCTCGCGATCGCACTGTGCATTTTGGATAGTGGCTATTTCCCTTATATGCGATTGCATAAGTGTGTTCGCGATCACATAGCACCTTTTGGCCAGCTGAGATTTTTCTTCTACGCGATCGCATTCCTTCTCACGCGATCGCATTGAACAAAATACCTGGGCAGACAGTTTATATCTTCAAAATCGAAGGCTTCACCATTTTATCACATTTAACTTCTAGAGCTCGGTTCTTGGCGATTTTTGAGGGTTTTTAACACAATTCGATTGAGTAAGTGTTCTTCAACTAGAATTGAATATATTCCATGAATTAGTCTTTGTTTTTATCATTTAAATTGTGTTTTTAGTTAGGGAAAATGTTGGTTTTTGGTGAAAATTTTTGAAAACGAATTTTCATGATTTGAGGGACGAAATGTTATCAGAATTTGGTAATTTTTGTATGGTTGAACTCATATTGGAATGAGTGATCGGATTTTGTAAAATTTGACGGGTTCCGAGGTGCGGGCCCGGGGGTCGACTTTTGGTTCGATTTTTATATTTTTGTAAAGATTGAAACTTTATTATTCGGAATAGTTCCTTATACGTTTTATGTGTATTTTGAAGTTGTTTTAGTTGATTTTGAGTCATCCGGAGGTCTTTTCGCCCGATAAGTCATTTTAGAGTACCGGGTTGTCATCTTCGAGGTAAGTATCTTGCCTAACCTTGTGTGGGAGAATTACCCCTTAGGATTTGAGTCTTCTATGTTGATTGTAGCTCGTGTACGTGAGGTGACGAGCACGTGCTCGGATTTATTTGTGGAAAGTTAGCTCTTTGGGAATCTTAGGTCCTTATTTTCGCCGAGTATGAATTGTCCTTATCATGATTTAATTTCCTAATTACTAGTGTCATCTTATTTGCTTAAATGTGGAAGTTCTTACTTTTGGATTTATTCTTATTGCCTATTTGACTCCTAATTGACTTATCTGAAGATTTTATTTCCTTTTTCTGTCATGCTATGTCTTCTTAACTGTTTATCTCAAGTTGTAATTATCTTCACCTCATTCTAGAATAGTTTGGTCTTGACCGAGATTATGATTAATTTCATGTTTCTTGTCCTTAAAAGAAATTGTTGAATACCCTTGAAACTACCTACCTTAAAGGAAGTTTGGATAGACTATACCTTAGTTGGCTTGGCCGTAAATAGAGTTATCAGATTTGTGTTGATTTCTTGTTGTTAACTCGTGTAATTAGGTGCGGCTGTTACATGCTATCTCCTTCCTTGTTGAGTGAATCTTAATATGCCTAGATCCCCTTATTATGTTTATCTCTCGTGAACTAGTTTTCCCTATCTTGTTGTCGAAGGTTCTTGAGTTGATGTATTAATTGTATATTGAACTGTTGCCATTGTTGTTGGTGTACTTGTTGTGGTGATGCACGAGGTTTCTGTCGTGCGGTTGTTGATATTGGGATTTGCACGAGGTTTCTGCTGTGTCGTTTTTACTATTGATATTGCACATGTGGGATATGAGATTGAGGGTTGCGCATGTGGCGTGACAAGGTGGGAACATGTTTATGCACGTGTGGAGAAACAAGGCGGGCATATACTTTACTATTGCACACGTGGCGAGACAAGGTGGGCTATGTCAGGGATTGTTTGCCATACTTGTGTTGGCCTGGGGGCATTCCTTGTTGTTGATATTGTGTACCGGAACACTTACTGTGTGAGTTTATTCGCGTGGAAACTTATGAGATGAAAATGTACGTGTTTCCCTTTTGCTTTCCTTATGTTTATTGGTTGTTGAAATCATGTTAGGACACCTACACAAGCATACACGTAGTTAAGTACTACTAATGGATTTAGGACTCCTTGTTGTTATCAAGTATATATACTCTTGTTGTGCTTACCATATGGGTGGAAATGATCCAATTGGCATGTGAGTCTTCCGTGCAGTTAGTATTCGAATGATGGCGCAAGATGCCAAGTGTTAGGGTTCGAATATTGGGACCCATAAATGGTGATTTGTCCGAGGTTCGGAACCTCGTGGAGATGACTACGAATTTGATGTAGAAGTGGTTGAAGTTGTTGAGTCATTATATGTACGTGTTGTATATTTACGTGCCGTATTTGTTTGTGTTCTATTCAGTCTTTGTGTTCCTTCATGGTTTTCCGCTGATACTTATTATTTTCCTTCTTTATCGAATTCACTGTCTTGTTAGCTATATTGCGTAGCCTTTATGTGTATATCATTATTTCCCTGATTCCTATATTGATACTTGTTCAGTTTTATTAGACCAGTGGGTGTCTTGATTAGTCCTTGTCACTACTTCACCGAAGTTAGTCTTGATACTTACTGGGCACTACTGTGGTGTGCTCATACTCCTCTTCTGCACATTTTTGTGCAGATTCCAGGTTTTTTGCATAGCCGGCCGATTGATCGTCAGTAGCGCGGTTGCTGTTGTGGAGAATCAAGGTAAAACCGCTTCAGCGTTCGCGATTTTGGAGTCACCATCTTATAATTTTGTTTGCACTATTGTACTTATTTCTGAACAGTGGTATTTTTAGGAGTTTTAGTGTAATTTCTTTAAAGCTTATGACTTGTACTTCCGGGTTTTGGGAATATACAATGTGTAAAGAATTACTTATTCAGAAAAATATTAGATTCTATTTATTATTGTTGTTATTCCATGAATATTAGGCTTACCTAGTCCTTAAGACTAGGTGCCATCACGATACCCAACAGAGGGAAATTGGGGTCGTGACATAGAATAAGATGTTATTTTGGTGATTTTATTGAACGAGCAAGTTCGTATGATGTTATTACACTTGTGTGCATGTTTAGTTTGGAGCACGAGGGGCTCATGTAAGTTTTAGACATGTTTCAAATGAGTTTTTCTTATGAGAATTCTGCTGGTGCAATACCAATTCTGGTGCTCTGTTGAAGATCTCGCAATTGTGAGCCTTACTTTTGCAAATAATGGTTCACATTTGTGAGCATGGACTGTGCTGGGTGATACTCGCATTTGCAGGAATTTGTTCGCTTTTTGCGAAATGTCGACCTTTGCATTTACGGTGGAAGTGGTTGCATATGCGATCACTGACCATTTCTTTTGCGAAGCTCTTGGCCGCATTTGCGACCTAAATGTTGCATTTGTGACTTTTTCTCTTCTTTGACAGGGTTTGTATTTGTGACCCTTGTCTTGTAAATGCAATGTTCGCAATTGCGACACCCGCAGTTGGGTAAAAGAGGGGGGAAATGGGACATAACTCATTTTTCACAATCTCTTAACCCAAAACACCCTAGAGGCGATTTTCCAAAAGACATTTCTTGCTAAATTCATTAGAAAGTGACTTTAATCTATTTTTTTCAATTACCCATTACATTTCATGATCAACATCAAATTTAGGATTTTCATGGTAAAAATTAGGAATTTGGGTAGAATTGAGAATTTTTGTAAAATTAAGATTTAGACCTCAAATTAGGGTCGGATTTCGAAACAAATCATATAATTGGGCTCGGAGGTGAATGGATGATCGGGTTTTGGTTTGAATCTCGATTTTGACCAAGCAAGCCCAGGGTTGATTTTTGTTGACTTTTTAAAAAATGATCTAAATTGAACCTCTTTCATTTGTAGGTAGTTTCTAAAGTTTATTTTGAATCATTTGGTCAATAATTTGCTAGCTTTGGCTAGTTTGGAGGATTTTCCAAAAGGCAAAGCCGTCTTTGGTTTATTGCTTGAGTTGTAGAGTGAGGCAGGTGTTGGGTCGAACCTTGATTTTAGTGAATTAGGAACCCTTGAACTAAATGTTATGTGAATTATGTGTGGAACGGCGTATATGCGAGGTGACTAATGTATATGCACTGTTGTGCTATTTGCTTCCATGTTTTGATTACTTCTTAGTATACCTTGTTACATGCCCTAATTGATATATTCTTATTTGACTTCCATGCCATAATTGTTACTTATCATTTAGTATTTCATGTATTACATTGTTCATTCCTTTCATAATTCCATGCTTATTTGCTTCTTGTCTCTAATTGCTTTCCTTGCATATCTAAATTGTCCTATGTCTTGCTTGTCTTATAGTTCTGTAACATTTGTTGCCTTCAATAATGTAATTTATTTGTATGAGTTGTTAATTGGTAGATGTAGTTGGTAAAGTTGAGGCATTCGAGTTGTTAGAGATTCTTGATTTTCATGTTATTCTTCGTTACTCCGTACATTTTCTCTCTTGATGTAGAACTTCTTGTAAATTTTGGTTGTTGAATTACTAATGTTATTTGAATATTTGGGGAGTGGGCGCCGCAACGGAAATTGAAAGAAAATGAGTTGAAATGGTGGAATAAGGACGTATTATGATATTGACGGATCATGATATGATGGGATCGGGTCGCGTGCCGCAACAGATTGTATAAAGTTATATTTGTTTGTGAATGTTGGATTGATCTTGGTATTTGAGATGAGTTTATATGACTTGTTATTCTGGACTCTTTGGTAGTTGGATTTTGAGTTCGTTGTTATGAATTAACTGCTTTATTTTCATTCTTGTCTTTTATGTTATTATTATTATTATTATTATTATTGCATACAAGTTATTGTAAGTGACTCGCATTAGTCTCGTCACTACTTCGTCGAGGTTAAGATCAACACTTACAGAGTACATGAGATCGGTTGTACTCATACTACACTCTGTACTTCTTGTGCAAATACTAGAGTTGGTCCCAGCTGCGGTGAGTGAGGTTGCTCGGATCTAGCTATAAGTGGAGACTTGAGGTATAGTTGCACGGTGTCCGCAGCCCTGAAGTCCCATTCTACATCATTTTAGCTGTGTATTTTGATTCAAATAGTTATGTTTATTTCAGACCATTATCTGTAGTACTCTAGTTGCTCATGTATTCTTGACACCAGTTCCGGGATTTGTATTTGGATTTCGCCACTTATTAGCTTATTATCTTATTTCAGGCTATTCAATTTTTGTCATTCAATTTGGAAATTTTTAAGAATGGTTAATAGATATAGCTAATGTTGGCTTGCCTAGCAATTGAAATATTAGGCGTCATCATGGTCCCGAGGGTGGGAATTACCGATCGTGGCAACCTCGCCTCCCGCATCTTATCCTCCACAGGGGCTACTCCTGAATTTTCCCAAATAAATTAATTCCTATTCTTATCCAACCAGGTATGCCCACACATCCACCTTAACATCCTTATTTCAACTACTTTTATCTTCTGGGTATGAGAGTTCTTGACAGGCCAATACTCTGCTCCTTATAACATAGTCGGTCTAACTACAACCTTGTAGAACTTACCTTTTAAGTCTCAACGACACATTCTTATCACAGAAGACACCGGAAGAGCTCCTCCGCTTCATCCATCCTGCTCCGATACGATGCATGACATCTTCATCAATCTCCTCGTTACCTTGTATTATAGATCCGATGTACTTGAAACTACCTCTCTTGGGGATGACTTGCGTATCAAGCCTTACCTCCATATACTCTTCCTGTGTGCCATTACTGAACTTGCACTCCAAGTATTCCTTATTGGTCCTACTCAACTTGAAACCCTTAAGATTCTAGGGCCTGCCTCCAAAAATCCATCCTCTCATTTACACCACCCCACATCTCGTCAATTAAGACTATGTCATCAGCAAATAACATACACGATGACACACCTTACTTTGAATGTGTCTCGTCAATGCGTACAACGCCAAGGAAAATATAAATGGACTAAGAGTTGATCCCTGGTAATTCCATCATAACTGAAAATGTTCTAAGTCTCCTCCCGCTTTCCTAACCCGAGTTTTAGCTCCATTATACATGTCCTTAATCACCCTAATGTAGGCTACTGGACCAATTTGTCCTTCAAGCATCGCCAGAGCACCTGTCTCGGGACTTTGTCATATGCTTTCTCTAGGTCAATGAACACCATGTGCAAGTCCTTCTTCATCTCCCTATCCCTCTCCACTAATATTCACACAAGGTGAATGGCTTCCATAGTTGAACGCCCCGGCATAAAACCGAACTGGTTCTCAGAAATAGGCACACTGCTTCTCACCCTCACTTCAACCACCCTCTCCTAAACTTTCATCGTATGGCTAAGAAGCTTAATCCTCCTATAATTATTGCAACTTTTGGTATCACCTTTGTTTTTATACAACAGAATCATCGTACTCCACCTCTATTCATCGGGCATCTTCTTTGTCCTCAAAATGACATTGAACAACCTAGCGTATTATAAAAAGTAATATGCTAATGCAAATGTGGACTCAATATTTCTTTATCGGTTAAAACTTTTTAGGCATTTGATTAAGAAAAATTATCAACCATGTCCATTTTTAAGTAACTTATTACAAAAATTGGTCAATTCTTAAATATTACTAATATTAGCCAAATGTTACCAATATTCGCCAATTAGCTATTTATAGCAAAAAAAGTCAAATTTTATATTTCTTTTGAGTTGGTGTTATTATAATAGATTAGGTACATCTTAAGGAGTTTGAATATTCTTTTGAGGTGCTTTGAATTAAAAATTCGAATTAGAAGATGAAACACGAAAAAAAATAATATGTGTATCACACTGTGTATCAGTAATGTATTATATATATAACATATTTGTATCATATGTGTATCACATGTATATACATGTATACTTGTGTGTGTGATACATGCGTAATATATGTTTCATACATGTGTCATAGAAAAAAAAAATTGAACTCGATTTTAACTATGAATTTTGACACCAAATCAGTTCAAATCACCTCCAATCTTCCTTAAAATTTGTTTATTGACTCATCTATATGTTTTAAATGAATATCAACCATACCCATTGAAAAAGGTCCTTTTCTTTCCGTCTTGCATCTAATGTTGTTGATCACACTTAAAAATATGGAAGGAGATCTTTGTTTGTGATTCTTGGAAAGAAAGAACTTTATTTATTCGGATTTTTAATTTTTATATGTGCTTGGCTAGTTTTGGTAAGTCTATTTTCGCGACCCAATTTTCACAATGGGCTGTGATGGTGCCCAACGTTACCGCTAAGCAAGCAAACAATGAATTAAACCATGTTATTTCCCTTTTAATAAGTTTTCAAGTAATTAAATTCTATTTAATAAGAAATTAAGGAGTGGAAACTTCAATAAATGAATCGAAGACAAATGAGTGGCAATCATAGTGATATAAGAGCTCCAAAACCATAAAGTCTACTAGAGTATGTGTCAGGACCTGGTGTCACAAGTATATGAGCATCTAGTAGAATATAAAAAACTCTAACTACTTTCCGAAATAAAGTAGACATAATGTAAATACAAAAGAGAGACTCTAGGGGCTGAAAAACAGCTCAGGAAGCAGCTCATCACTAGGCCTTGGGATATCTGGGATGCGTGCCAGTAGGACCGCTAGATGCACCTGCCTCAAATCCTGCACGGTTAGTTAGTGCAGAAGTGTAGCGTGAGTACATAAACAACATGCACCCAGTAAGTATCAAGTTTAACCTCGAAGAAGTAGTGACGAGGGGTCGTCTTCGACACTTAATATGGGTCAACAATAAGAATAAAGAAGCTCTAAATAAGCATGAGTTATGTATATCATTACCACAATTCAATAACAACCAGGAAATAAGTAATTCCTTTACACATGATAAATCTCAAATAACTGTTTGTCTGGTATTATTTAACCTCTCAAGCCATGAAGTAATGTCAAATATAAAATTAAAATCCAAGTATTATCACGCACGATTATGCCGAAGTCGTACGATCCAATCCAGAATAACGTGTATACTGCCGAGAGTCGTGCAACACGAACCATAGATGCATCTATCTACTGTCGATACATGCATCTATCTACTGCCGAGGCGTTCGACCCACTCCACAAGAAGAGAGGATATTTTATGAATAACCGATTTAAAATCTAATACGAGGTTAATGCACAAAGAAGCACAATTTTTATTAACGGTCAAGTAACCCGCCAAAACTCAAGTAAGTGTAGTTCTGCCTTTTACAATCCCTTTATCAAGTTCCAATATAAGTTATGCAATTTAATTAATAGGAAGAGTGCAAACATGACAAGTATTTCATGATTTGGGTCCTAAACTACCCGCACATAAGCATAATTAGTAGCTACTCACGGACTCTCTTCACCTTGTGCGTACATAGCCCCCAAAATTAGAAGATAATACTAATTTAAATCACCTATGGGATAAATTCCCTCTTACAAGGTTAGGCAAGAAACTTATCTTATCTCAAAGCTCGCTTTCCGGCCTCAATTTTACTCTAAAGCCTCAACTCGGTGCCGAACAATCCGAAACTATTCAAAGGTTGTATAAATTAATCAATATATGTTTCATATTCTAACTATTAGAGTGATTACCCAACCCCAACTGAAAGATATCTAAAATTCTCCCCCGGGCCCACGTGCCCGGATTTTAGAAATTTACGAAGAAAGTTATTACTCATAGCCTCACGAACTCAAACATAAAATTTTCACTCAATTCCATAATCATTTTCATAGTTAAATCCCATTTTTATCAAAACCTAAGTTTTTCATCTAAACCTATGATTTTCACCATTTTAGATATTAAAATCAACTCATTTCTATGTTTTAAACTCATATTATTTAGAAATTACTTACCTCAAAGTGTTAGGTGAAAACCCCCTTCCGAAAGATCCAAAATCGCCCAAGAGATGAAAGAAAACGAGCCAAAATAGCCTAAGTCCCGCATTAAATGGATCATTCTGCCTTCATCGATTTTCGCTTCTGTAGCTCATCGGCTGCTTTTGCGGCTCTGCATCTGCGGAAAGATCATCACAGATGCGGCTCTTCCCCATCTGGCCAACTTCCGCATCTACGAAAAATGGTGCGCTTCTGTGAGACCGCTTCTGCGGTGCACGTGCTGCATCTGCAGCCTTTGTCGCTTATGTGGTTACCTTCATCGCATCTGTGCTTTCGCAGGTGCGGTCCATGCTCCGCCTTTGCGATTCCTGGGCTGCCTATGCTGGGCCGTTCTATGGCTGCTGGCTCGCTACTGCGAGCTCGCACCTACGGGTGGCCCTCCACAGGCACGATTGCACCTGGGTGCTTCAGCTATTCACCCAAGGCTAAACGACCTCCGCGCATCGTCTGAATGGAATCCCCCCCCCCCCCCCCCCTCCAAGGTTCCATCCAAACATACCAACAAGTTTAAAATCATAAAACTGATTCACTGCACCCTCGAATCGCAGAAAATAACATTAAAACTAAGGATCGTAACCCAAAATAAATAGAATCAACTTATGAACTTCAAATTCTTCCAACTTACTCGAAACGCGCCGAAACATACTTAAACTACTCGGAATGATACCAAATTTTGCGTGCAAGTCTTAAATCACCATACAGACTATTCCCCGGCTCAAATTCCAAACGGATCTCGATAACACCCAAAACCTACTCCAAACTAAATTTAAAGAATTTTAAAACCTTCATTGTGCCAACTATTAATATTAAGCGCCGAAACGCTCCCCAGTCATCCAAAACCCGATATGAAAATACGCCCATGTCCAAAATCATCATACGAACCTATTGGAACCGTCAAATCCCGGTTCATAGGCCGTTTTCAAAATGTTGACTCAAGTCTAACTTAGCCCTTTTTAACCAACCTTAAGGAACCAAGTGTTTCAATTTTAACCTGAACCCTTCCAATTTCTGAACTAACTATCCCCGCAAGTCATAAAACAGTAATAGAACATATGGAGAGCCTATCTAAAAAGCAAAATGACCGTTCGGATCGTTAAAAATATGATTAATGGTTAGAGATTGATAAGTTGGAACTTATTTGGGACATTTATGTAAGATTCCCTTTAATAAACATGTGTATGGCATATCGAGGAATAACTCACTAACTTGTATAGGAGATTTATAGATGCAACAACAACAACAAACACAATAGTTTCACACAAGTGGGATATGAGGAGAATAAGATTTACGCAGCCTTACCCCTACCCTTGGAAGGGCAGAAAGGTTGTTTCCGATAGACCCTCGGCTAGAGAACAACTGAAAAATAAAAAGTAGTTGCAACAAGTAGGAATAACAACATGAGAAATAAGATCGAAGCTAAAGATGCAGATAAATTCTAGATAGTAATATCAATCTACGAAGGAGATTTATAGATTATATATAATGAATAAGAATCGAAACGAGAATTAAGATGATAAAAAAACTTAGGCGTATCTATTTGTGAACATAAATTGCATCTAACAAATTAGGTCTTCCTTTTACCTTATTAACAATGGTAAAAGTAACAACGTGATGCAACTACCAATTACACAATATAGTGTTTGAATTGATGTTTCCTGTTTTCTTATGATCTATGGTTTTATACAATATTATATTTTACCGTGTTGTTTTGAAGATACAATATTTGAATAGATAGTAAATTTATTAAATTTTTTTTATCTAATTTGATTGTATCGTATTATGCAATAGTTGATAAATTTACTAAGATGTTACTAACTACTGTAAACTAGCCTAGATTAAACAGCCATTATGTAATCGTTAATAATATTGATCACCAGCTATTTTCTTGATTCATGAAGAATGCTTATGTATTAATGGGGGGAATTAGGGGGAAACTGAATGACATGGGTTAATTAGGGTACCTCACTCTCCTCGACCTTTTTTAAGTATTCCCCCAAACAGCTTTATCCATCTTTGGGAGAGGAATCATCAGAAATGGCAAGATTTACAATTGAATAGTAGTTATGGTTTCAAAAATAATCGAAATATAGTCATTTTTTCATGTAAAGATAAAATCTTAACAAAATCCTTAAAAATCCGAAGGAAGAGTTCAAATTTTTATATTTGATATTTCAGCATAATACGCTGGAATTTCATAATGTGTCGGAGTTGCAACATAATATGCTAGTAGTTTATACACAGGAACTCCATAATTCATCATATTATGCTGAAACTTTTCGTATGCTGGAGTTCCATCATAATATGCTGGAAGCTTATACGCAAGAGTTCCATAATCTAGCATATTATACTAGAACTTTTCATATTTCAGCAAATAGTGGATATTTTTCAAAAACTTTGCAAACGCTTACTATTTTTTAATTATCCGTCCGAAATCATGCTAGCCCATGCTATTTTCACTCTTTTTGAAGGAATATGGGCGATACCCTTCTTCTGAATCATACCCATCCCTGTATTGATCTTTTATGGGACTGGATGTACCATCCTCATCACCGGTGAAACTAGTTGCAATTGGCCTCTTCATCAAGTTTCTTCTATTTTTTTCTCGGCGGAATCTCCGTTGTGTTTGAGAAATCACGGCTCTGAACCTTCGTTATTGACGAAAAGTTGCATGTTTTACAAATATCCAATCAAGAAAAAATTTGTATTTGGTTTTATGTTAATTTATCTTTGCATTTCTTTTAAAATTGACCATGCAAACACATGAAATATTTAATTTACTTGCCAGGACAAGTAATGAGCTCTATGCCCCGGAAATGATCGATATGTACATTGGTTTGAAACATGACAACAAAATATGATTAATATTGATAAATCATGGTTAGGCACTTATGATATATGTTCATATACAAGGACGAGTTCACCGTACAAGAAGTGTGTATGGAGATAATACAAACTATAGATCTCACTCCATTTTAAAAAAAAAAAAAAAAAGGGTTACTCCACAGATTTACGCAAAAATGCTACTACTTGCAAATTATACTCTCTTGGTTCAGTTACTAAACTAATTAAGTAAAAACATAAATTTACAAATTCAGTTTATTTGATGATTAATTAAATGGAAGTTTGAAAAGTTAATTCTCGCTTTGTTGAAATTATATTTAAATATTGTAATTGTAATTTGAAGTTATGATTTCTAAATTATGTATGATTAAATAAACTTTTATACCGAAAAATACTCTTATGCCCCTACACATGTTTAGAAAAATTATTTGCGCTCCTATTCCTAATTTGCACATTAATTTTAGGCCACCCTCCTATTTTAGTTTGAAGATGATGAATTTATTTACCCCTAAAATGTCATGATCAGATATGTGTTTTTTACGCCAAACACATTGCTTACATCAACTATTATTTGGTCAATATTTTGTTTTAAGGATCAGTAAGCATTAAGCTTATGCTCAATCTGAAGCCAATTTTTTTCCTTTATTGATGTAACATGGGTCAGAGGGAGATTGATGTGAGCAAACCCTGTTGATTGTTAAAGAAAGAAAAGGCAAAGAAAAAAGACAAAAATAGTACAAAACGGACAAAGAGAAAAAGCAAATTAAAGAAAAAATAGTAAAACAGAAAGTTAGGCGGAAGAATTCATCTTCGAATTCCTTTCTGATGATAAGTAATTGCTTTAGCCCGGCATTTTGATGCCTATAAAAGGGGTATTTGCTTTTCATTTGTAAATTAAATCATCCCCATAACTTCTTCTTTTTCTCTAATTAATAAAGAGTTATTTTTTGTGTGAACGTGGAGTAGGCAAAAATTGTCGAACCATATAAATCTTGTCTTATACAATTTATGATTTTTCTCTTTTAATTATTTTTTCCCTTCTATTTCCCTTCTATTAGTCTGACACGATTCCCAACAACTGGTATCAAAGCACGTATAATGTACTTTTTGTAGAAAAGTACGATATTGGTGTTACTGTACTACTCGCAAGAATAGTGCGCATTATTGCTCATTAATACTAACATTATCACGATAGTGATAGTACCGTTCACCAATATTGATTGTTGTTTACCTTATGGTTGGGACATTTTTTTCTTACACAGAGTAGTATTTGCGGTTATTATTCATAGGCACTATTCACTTAAATTGTTTTTGTGAAAAATGACATCAGAAGAAGGGAAGGTTAAGATTAACAAGTCCATGGCAAAGATTTTGGATTTCTGAAAAATACAAATAGACGATTATTTGTACCAAAAAAATTACACTTACCTCTAGCTGGGTAAAACCAGAAAATATGGCCAAAGCGGATTGGGATCTATTATGTATGTTGTCAAATATGTACGAGAAGCCATCCGCTTCAAATAAAGTCGATTTGATGCGTCGCTTGTTCAACTTAATAAAGACATAAGGTGGATCTGTTACAGACCATATCAATGAGTTTAATGTAATAGTAACGCAGTTGAGTTCTGTTAATATAGCATTTGATAACGAAGTCAGGGTGTTGATTCTACTATCATCTCTACCGGAAAGTTGGTCTGCAACAGTAACTACAGTTAGCAGTTCATCGGGTAGTACCAAACGCAAATTGGATAATATTAGGGACTTGGTTCTAAGAGAAGATATTCTCCGGAGAGAATCAAGTGATTCCCTAGGATCTACTTTTAATACTGAAAACAGGGGGAGAAGTAGCCAAAGATGACAAAGTCATAGTCGTGAAATATCAAAGTCAAGGAGAAGAGGGAAATCCAAAAATCGCAAATACATTACTTGCTGAAATTGAGATAAAGAAAGGTCACTACAGTAGTCAGTGTAGAGAGCCCAAGATGAAGAAGAAAGGATGATAATTCAGCAAATGCAATGGCTGACCAAGTCGGTGATGCACTATTTATTGTGCCGAGAGTCTAGTCGAATCTTGGATTCTGGACTCAGGTGCATCCTTTCACTCTAACTCATGTTGTCACGACCCAAATTTCTCTCTGTAAGATGTCGTGATGGCACCTAGTCTCTAAGACTAGGTAAGCCTAACAATTGCGAAATAACTGAAATAACGACTAAGCTTACTGTTACTCGGTATGTACAAGTAAAATCCACAACTCAGAGTATAAACAACCCCCAAAACGTGGTAGTTATAAGCCACAAACTCTAAAGAAGTACTAAATGTCTCTATACATTAGCGTCTAAGAGAATAAGAAACACAACATAATAAGGATAGAGTGGGGACTCCGAGGTCTGCGGTCGCTGACAAATATACCTTGGAGTCTCCAAGAAGCAACACACACTCTCTACTATCGAGGCTGGTAAGATATACCTGGGTCTGCACAAAAATATATGCAGAAACGTAGTATGAGTACACCACAATGGTACACAATAAGTGACAAGCCTAACCTCGGATACCCCACACTTAAGCATTTGCTCGTCCTCGAGCAATCAAACTACACTCGTGTACACAACTTATTAAGCAAATCTCTTAACACATTATACCAAGAATATTTAAAACAGTTCAAGCACAAAGGTGTGTCATCCTTTCCTCAATAATCGACTCACAAATACCATGCTTTATTCACAATTCACTAACTACTCTAACTTAGAGGTCGACAACATTACCTTTCCTTCGTGAATCATGTGCCCTCACCAAATCAAAGAGCTAGTTCCTCACACAATAAAATTTAAGAACATTTAGGAACTCAAGATAGAAAGAATTCACTCGCTCTCAGAATTAATATTCATATGCCACACAAGATGCACCATAGGCTTGCCCGTAGTGTACTACTCTACTAATCGAGCTCACTCGGTCTAGGATCAAGTAGGACTTTATTTGGTTGTAATGTAGGCTGTGGGACGGGTAGGATACATTTGGANTTCTTCTTTTCTTCTTTTTTTTTTCTTTTTTTTTTCAAGTGACTCTTACTTTTCAACACAGTGCACCTTTCTCCTGATTTCAATTATTCCCCTCACAAACCAAACTAACACCACACACTTTAACTTTTCCATATTTCATCACATTTTCAGTGCTTATAAGAGGTGACAAGGTTCAAATATAAGATCGATTCAAACAAAGGGGATATGGCTTGTAATGTGGTTGCCAAAGAAACAGGATTATAGGCTCAACGGGGTTAACTACGATACATAAT